>JASANA010004677.1:0-58562 GCA_030248095.1 Ptycholaimellus sp. GST1_10
AGGGCCCCTCGCTCTTCCTCTTCCATCCCTTTGCCTGCACTCCTTCCTTCACTCCTCCTTTGCTCCTCCTTCGCTCCTCCTTTGGCAAGATGTCCAACCTCAAGGCCACCAGCAGCAACGGCCCAGGTGGAAACAAGCCTCCCGCCTCCCCCCCTCTCCAGAAGCTGCCAGAGTCCCCGCCGGCCCTCCAGAAGTCCCCCTGGTGGAAGAGCCGCCCCGCCAAGGCCGCCTGCATCGACAAAGCCCCCGCCAAGAGCCACCCCAACCTCACTCTCAGCCCGGCCCGTCCCGTCACCCCTGTGCCAGCTCCACGGCCACGCCCAGGCCCTGCTGCCTGCCGCTGCCCCTCGTACAACATCAAGGTTCCTCTCCTCTCTTGCTCCATCCTACTCCCCCCCCCTTCCTACCCTTCATTGTTCCAGGTGAAGCCGATGGAAGTGGACTCTGAGGAGTACGCCAAGTACGGGCTGCCAGAACCCGACTACAACGCGGATGATGAGTACGGGGAGGAGTACGGGGAGGAGTACGAGGAAGAGTACGAGGAGCAGCAGGAGGGCTACTACGGCTACGGCTACTGCTACGAGCGGTGCTACGGCGCCTACTACCCGCCCCACCCCAAGGACCAGGAGCAGCAGCCCTCGCCCTGCAAGGCCCCGGTTCCCCTTTTTCCCCCATTTTCACCCCTCACTCCCAGATTAGGCAGAGTCTACAGGTGGAGGGCAAGGTCAAACACCGAAATGACCGCACGATGGCCGCTGAGGAGGACGCGGATGAGGATCTCCCCTGTTCCTCCTCCTTCCTCCCATTCTAGGCCCACCACACCCTCATCCTTCACCTTCTCTTAGCCCAGTCTCTCTTTCCCAGCCCAGCCACTCTTGCCTAGTCCTAGTTTTGGTCGCCCTATTTTGCTCGTTAGGAGCATTTGCCTTCTTCTCCATTTTGCCGCATTCTAGTGTATCGCTTTTGCGCTCGTTTTGGTCTACATGCATTTCCAATTGCAGACTTTCCATGTGTCTCTTTTTCAGTTTTCGGCTTCAATTCAAGAAGAGTGGTCTCAAACTCATCAAAAACACAAAACAGCAGTGACTTTTTTGCATTCTTTCTGAACAAAAAATGACTCAACTTAGAACGCCGATGGATTGGAGAAGGTTGCTAAATGATGAATAGAAATGCCATGGCTGCCACTTGCGGCAAGGAGATAGAGCCCAGTGAAAATGCGCGAGAAGTTTTTGATGCTCAGTGCTTGAAGCTGAATGGGCAATGTTAGCAAGGAAAGCGCGGCAAATAGAGGGAATGGGCGACGCCATGTTAGTTCCAGCGCTCCTACACACTACAAACTTCCAGCTCCTTACACACAAATTTCAATTGCTCCCATATCTCCAGCTCCATCACCTCTGATCAGCTCTGACATGGCTGACAACGAGTTCCCCCCGCCGCCGCCCTACGGAGCCCCCCTCCTCTACGAGGACTACAACAACCTCAAGGTCCCCTCGTAGCTTCCTTTCCATTTCCTCTCCTCAAGAAAGAAGAGCATTGCAGCCTGAGCTGGAGAACCTGAAGAAGAACCTGTTGGCCATCGAGGCCACCTACAAGGAGATGGTCACCTGCGTGGTGCGCAATGTGAAGGACAACAAAGCCGGCCATTGCGTCTTCTGCAACTTCGGAGACGCGGAGAAGTTCAAGGCCGAGAGTTAGCACCTCCACACCCCTATTTTCAGGCAACCAACAGAAGCGCAATGGCTTTGCAGCAGAGGAGTTCCGCGCAAAGATGGGAGAGGAGGAGCCGCTGGTCGCGTGGGTCGAAGGCATGTGCAAGGGGCTGAACGAGGGCACCTTCAACCCCTACATGTTCATCCTCCGCCGCCCCGCCAAGGAGTGGCCCAGCGGCCGCGTGATCGGCGTTGGGACAGGCCAGGTTCTCTCAATTTCTCCCCTCCTTCATTCTCCCCCCCATAGAGCAGGGAAGTGTGTGCTTTAGGCACTGTGGAAGTGCCTCACGGACACAGTGGACGGGATCCGGGGCCAGCAGGAGGAGTTCAAGCGGGGCATGAACACCTTCTACCAGGCCTTCCCGCCCGCACCCACCACTGCCGCCGCCGCCTGGGCGGCCGACTGGGCCTAGTCCCTTCCCACCACCGACCCATGTACATACTCCCAAATTGAACCCACTGCCTTACTTTTCGTCTAGGAAGGGATGACGGAAGCGAAGCGCTCAAGAAAGGGACCTTAGTGGACTGGAGGCGAGGGCAGCAGCAGTCCTTCCGAGGTCGGTAGCATTGCTGGCAGTATGGACTGCGCTCCTCCATCTTCTCCTCTGCGCCCTCAGTCCCCAGGAACAGCTCTGGGAAGTCCTCCACTCCACTTGCCACTCCACTCATCTCCTCTCCTCCTCCACTCATCTTTCTGAAAATGATTTCAGCAATTATTCCCAGATAAAAATCATGCATTGCACAAATTGAAGCTTATAGAGGCTAGTTTTTGATGAAAGATAAACGCTCTAAAATATATGCGGTGAATTGTGAATGCGCATTTGGCGAGTGGCCCAGCTCAAGATAGGTACCAAGCCGGCCTGAAGAGAAGGGAAAGAGGAGAATGCGCAGTTTCAGCAAGAGGGTAAGCGGAAGGCCTGCAGGCGTAAGTGCTGAGTGGGCGCGCAATAGGAAGTTACAGCGGCAGCTACACATGGGCTACAGCGTGAGATGGCAGCCACAACAGCCTCCCTCACAGCCCTCTATATGCACAGTTGGAATGGTCCCTCACAGGATTTTTGACCGCGGAGCGGCCCGAAGGGCCGCTCCGCGGTCTATAGAGGTTACTCAACTTTTGTCCTCATATATATGTATGTATGTATGTATATATGTATATATTTCTGGAAATGCTGGTCCTCACCGAATTCTCAACGGATTGGAACAAACTTTTTTTTTCCTGAAAGGTAATGCAATTTTAGGAAGATCTGGAGGGGTGGAACCGGTTTCCGAGCATTTGAAACATTACTTATTTGGGTAGAAAGGCTTGAAAATTGCAATATACAGTTTTTGCGCTGTATCTCCTGTAATCTTGAGAATTGCACAGAAGACTTGAGTTTTTTTGTTCACAAGTCATATATAGCAATTCCAAATCTGTGCTTACTTTTGAAAATGGTTGAGAAACCACAGACTTACTTTCTTGAGTGACAAACTTTCATGTGCGGCAATGTCATCAATGATCAGTAACATCTGAACGGCTAAAAATTGCACAAAAGACTTGAGTTTTTTTGTTCACAAGTCATATATAGCAATTCCAAATCTGTGCTTACTTTTGAAAATGGTTGAGAAACCACAGACTTACCCTCTTGAGTTACAAACTTTCACACATGGTAATGGCATCAATAATCAGTAACAGCTGAACGGCTAAGAATTGAACAGAGGACTTTGGTTTTTTGATTCACAATTCTTACATAACGATTCCAAATCTGTGCTTAATTTCGAAAATAATTGAGAAACCACAGACTTGCCCTTTGGAGTGACGAAATTCCATGCATTCATATGGTAAGCTGGAAGGTGGTGTGCTCCGCGGTCACCTATTGCGCTTTGCGCCATATACTTGTTTTCCCCATGCAGGGGCTATTTAAGGCTCCTGAGTCAGCCTCTAGGCCATTCGCAGTCATCTACACTCCCCAGCCCCACTCCCTACTCCTTCCCTTCGCACCTTCTACCTTCCAGTCTACCTTCCAGTCCCCCATCCAGGCACAAGATGTCCAACATCCCATCCAAGGCCATCAACAGCGACCCCGACGGCCTCCAAGAGCTCCTGGATCAGCAGGACGACGCCGCCCCAACGCCGTCTCCAAAGAAAGCCCGCATGGAGCCCCCCACCACCCCCATCGTCCTCCGCGCCCACCGCAAGGAGCCCACCGCCACCCAACCCAAGGAGTCCCCTGCCGCCCGCCGAACCCCGCTCTTCATGCTCAAGGAGCCAATGGACATCAAGGTGGAGCCGGAGGAGGAGCAGGAGGAAGAGCCTGAGGGCCTGCCAGGCCTGGAAGAAGAGGCCGACGACCGCGACACCGACACCGAGGGCTACTTTGGGGACGAGGAGGAGGGTGGCACCGGCCAGGTGTACGGCAACTTCGAGCCCAAGTCGGACTCCACCTCAGACGACGCTGGCATCACCTATGCCGAGGTCTCCCTTCAATCTCTCTCTTGCTTCAATTTCAGTCAACCTCTATGCCCTGCAGGCCCAGGCCAAGGCAGAGGCTGAGCTCAAGGCACAGGAGGCCGTCACGAAGGCCCGCACCGAGGAGAAGCGCCTGGAGAAGCGCAAGGCCCTCATCGCCAACGCCCGCACCACCAACGGGGACTCCTTCGCCAAGCTCATCGAGCTAAAGCTGGTTACCTCCTCTTTACCTTTCCTCCCCTCTTTCCCCTCTTTTCACTCCTCCCACTCCCTTCCGAAAAGGCCATTGGCATTGGCAAGACACGGAGGATGCTCAGGGCATCGTGGAGGCGATGTACCGCGAGGCCTGCGACGTCGAGGAGGAGGTCAGCCAGGAGAACCTCAAGAACCTCCTCCACGGCCTCCATGACACCCACGTCAAGATGCTCGAGAACATCGTCAAGGAGCTCGCCCTCCGCAACGGCACGCCCGACGCCCCCCGCACCAACACCCCCGCCTTCCGCTTCTTCTAGGTCCCCTCCTCCTACATCCCCATGCCCCTCTCCATCCTCCTAAGCTCTCAAGCTGGCCCCCAAGTTCCAGCCTTTGCTTCCCTCATCCCCCTCTGCCTTTGCTCATTTTGCTCAGTAGAGTAGAGTGCTCGTTTTGCTCAGTAGAGCCTTGTTTAGAAGCCTCAACTTTCACTTCATTTGCTTTGCTTCGTTTCTGGGCCATTGCCCCTTTGTTTGCTCCGTTTTTGGTCTCGGTTGAGGAGAAGAGGAGAGAGAAGTTGTCCACTCAAAGAAAAACACAAAATACACGTAACAAACATCTGCAAAGTAATCACCCACATAAAACAAAGCATAAAAAGCAATATTACGCTTCAAAACTAAATTTAATTGCATCCAAATAAATTTTATAACTCTTTTTAATATTTTTTTTATTTCCAGTTTAGCAAATAAAAAAATAAAAAACGTCAAACATGATAAACTCCAGTAAATAATTTCAGGCTCCCTGAAACGCTCCATGAAAAAATACAGGGAAAATTTGCTAAAAATTTGCCTCCTGGAAACTCTCCATGAAAACCTCCTGGAAATGAAAATAAAGCTCATATTTTTTATTTTACTCGTATTAAACGAATTTTACATGTTAGAAATTTTTAAAAATTTCAGGTATTTTATCTTTACATGTTGGCCTAAAAAAAAATTTGGCCATGTATGCCTCCAGCTCTGCTGGCCCCCTTCTTGTTCCTACAATCATCTTCAACAAAATTTTAGATTAAAGCTGATGGGGCAAATCAGGAGGGAAGAAGGATCCAGTGGAAGGGGCCTGCGACGACTGCTGCTTGGATGGCCAGTGATTCGCTGTGGCGCCCACACTTCAAGCCATCTTCACTCTGAAATGGTACATTCTTTTTCCATTCATAGGAGGTTGGTAGGTGATGGAGCTTGCTCCGCCGCATCCTCGGCTAGCCACGAGTCTAGGCATTTTGAAAAGGGCCCTTGAGCCTCACTCTAAAATGTTTTGTCTCGTTGACCTTGCTTGCAAGGTCATCCCATCTCCAACGTTCTCCCCCTCCAGCTCTGCTGGCCCCCTTCTTGTTCCTACAATTATCTTCAACAAAATTTTAGATTAAAGCTGATGGGGCTAATCAGGAGGGAAGAAGGATCCAGTGGAAGGGGCCTGCAACGACTGCTGCTTGGATGGCCAGTGCTTCGCTGTGGCACCCACACTTCAATCCATCTTCACTCCAAAACGGTACATTCTTTTTCCATTCATAGGAGGTTGGTAGGTGATGGAGCTTGCTCTGCCACATCCTCGGCTAGCCACGAGTCTAGGCATTTCGAAAAGGGCCCTTGAGCCTCACTCTAAAATGTTCTGTCTCGTTGCCCTTGCTTGCAAGGTCATGTCATCTCCAACGTTCTCCCCCTCCAGCTCTGCTGGCCCCCTTCTTGTTCCTACAATCATCTTCAACAAAATTTTAGATTAAAGCTGATGGGGCGAATCAGGAGGGAAGAAGGATCCAGTGGAAGGGGCCTGCGACGACTGCTGCTTGGATGGCCAGTGCTTCGCTGTGGCGCCCACACTTCAAGCCATCTTCACTCCAAAACGGTACATTCTTTTTCCATTCATAGGAGGTTGGTAGGTGATGGAGCTTGCTCTGCCGCATCCTCGGCTAGCCACGAGTCTAGGCATTTCGAAAAGGGCCCTTGAGCCTCACTCTAAAATGTTCTGTCTCGTTGCCCTTGCTTGCAAGGTCATGTCATCTCCAACGTTCTCCCCCTCCAGCTCTGCTTGCCCCCTTCTTGTTCCTACAATCATCTTCAACAAAATTTTAGATTAAAGCTGATGGGGCGAATCAGGAGGGAAGAAGGATCCAGTGGAAAGGGCCTGCGACGACTGCTGCTTGGATGGCCAGTGCTTTGCTGTGGCGCCCACACTTCAATCCATCTTCACTCCGAAACGGTACATTCTTTTTCCATTCATAGGAGGTTGGTAGGTGATGGAGCTTGCTCCGCCGCATCCTCGGCTAGCCACGACTCTAGGCATTTCGAAAAGGGCCCTTGAGCCCCACTCTAAAATGTTCTGTCTCGTTGACCTTGCTTGCAAGGTCATGCCATCTCCAACGTTCTCCCCCTCCAGCTCTGCTTGCCCCCTTCTTGTTCCTACAATCATCTTCAACAAAATTTTAGATTAAAGCTGATGGGGCGAATCAGGAGGGAAGAAGGATCCAGTGGAAAGGGCCTGCGACGACTGCTGCTTGGATGGCCAGTGCTTTGCTGTGGCGCCCACACTTCAATCCATCTTCACTCCGAAACGGTACATTCTTTTTCCATTCATAGGAGGTTGGTAGGTGATGGAGCTTGCTCCGCCGCATCCTCGGCTAGCCACGACTCTAGGCATTTCGAAAAGGGCCCTTGAGCCCCACTCTAAAATGTTCTGTCTCGTTGACCTTGCTTGCAAGGTCATGCCATCTCCAACGTTCTCCCCCTTCAGCTCTACAGCATTTGCTTTCTGTTCCAAGTTTGGATGCTAAATTTTTCGTCTAGGCTGTGTATTGGTGGGAATGTTGACAAGGATCTTTGCCGTCGCGGTGAGCTGGGGATGCAATATCAGAAGTGGCTCAAGTCCTCCCTAAACGAGATCTGGACCAGGCTACTGGACTAAGCCCTGCAGTATTTGTCCTTTTCAGTCATTTACTCGAATCCATGACCTATGACACCCAACGTGTTTGGGTGTCATATGATTTTTAAAAACGACATATATCATCCAAATTTTGGTGTCATGAGTCAAAAAAAAGCGACGCTTGACACCAAAAAAACGACTCATGACACTGAAGTGTGTCAAGGTGTCAAAACGACATGTGACAACAAGACGCATGACACCAAAAAAACGACTCATAACACCCAAAAAACGACCCATGACACCCTGCATGGAGCATCCGGCTGTCGGTTGTTCTTTGCCTGGTGTTATATGGCTCCGGACCGGCGAGTGTCTTATGACACCCGGGTGTTATATGTGCACGGAGTTTGGTCATATAACACCAACTTTCAAACACGCGGGTAGATAGTGTCTCTGAGCACACAACTGTCCAAGCAGCAGATTCTACTAGTATAAAACGTATTTCATTTGCTTTTTACATGAATCAACTGCAAATTTTTGAGAAAAGATACCTACATTTGGCTTGGTGATGGTACCAGATATATAACTAAAATTACTATTGGAACTATATTACAAATTGGAACTTATTCATCTATTAGTTGCTCAAATTGTACTAAATTTTTGGGCAAACGATGGAGATGTCATGAATTTAGAAGCATTTTTGCAGCGAGTTTCACTGTATGACAGATCAATGAACCAAACCAAATCCCCAGTTTAGCAAACCATTTTCGAAAGATTGTACTACTTCAAAATTTTTTTTAGAATTTTTGAAAAAAGTTCTGAATGAGACATTTTGCTACTTCAAAAATTTTAAAGTTCCAAAAATGTCAAAAATTAATACTAATTCCAAAAAAAAAATATTTTTTTACAAAGTTGCATTTTTCATTAAAGATGGTACTAAATTTGCTTCTTTAAAGTTTTCAATTTATTTTTTTTTTTTTAAATTTTGGGCGTTTTCCTATATAAATTGATTTTGGGTGTCATGGGCCATGGAACCACAGGACAAAACGGCACATGACACCCCACGGCCAAAATAGGCCAAAACACCTAGAGAATGATCCAGCCTTCTTCACTGCATGTAAAGCCTTGCATAATCAAAGCCTAGCCTAATCATATGACTAAGCAACTGTGTCTCACATAACTAAACCAAAGCCAATGAAGCCAAAATTAAGCCTACAGCACTCATACTCCCTTAAACAAACTTGCGCGGGTGTCATGTGATGCTAAAAAGTGTCAAAGATTGGCTGTGAAGTGAAAACAAAGATACGTCGCAATAATTCTCCTCATTTGACCTGTCAACCAAGCCTAAACACGGCATGAGAGGCCTAACCAAGGCGTGGGTGTCATAGGTCGCCGTCATACGACACCCAATTACTAGCACCCCTTAGTGAGGGTTTTGGTGTCATATGACTCGGCGGCTGTCCAGCTGGGACAAGACGTGGGTGTCATAAATCCTGGTGTCATGCGTCGTTTTCAGGGTGTCATGTGTCGTTTTATTTTATGTGTCAGGTAGCAAAAACGACTTATAACAACACGATTTTTGGTGTCATATGATGGCGACCCATGACATTTTTTTGCATTCTGCTTCCAACACGATGGTGTCATAAGTCCTGAATTGGGTGTCATATGACGGGGTGCCCATTTACTCACCGCCTTGTTCAATGAGGCTCTGCTCCTCTTCCCCTTTATACAACCTTTACTCCCGCCTCCACTGCAGGTAAAATACTGCGAAAACTGCCAGTTCACAGAGGCCGCCTCCATAACAGCCGGGGCTCAAATTGCTGGGTGAGGAACTTATTTTTGACCGCGGAGCGGCCCGAAGGGCCGCTCCGCGGTCTATAGAGGTTACTCAACTTTTGTCCTCATACATATATATATGTGTGTATATGTTCCTGGACATGCTGGGAACGGGCGAATTCTCAACGGATTGGGACAAACTTTTTTTTTCCTGAAAGGTAATGCAATTTTAGGAAGATCTGGAGGGGTAGACCCGGTTTCCGAGCATTTGAAACCTTACTTATTTGGGTAAAAAGGTTTTAACATTGCAATATACAGTTTTTGCGATGTAGCTACTGTAATCTTGAGAATTGCACCGACAACTTGAGTTTTTTTGTTCACAAGTCGTATATAACGATTCCAAATCTGTGCTTACTTTTGAAAATGGTTGAGAAACCACAGACTTTTCCTCTTGAGTGACAAACTTTTGCGCATAACAAAAGCATCAATAATTAGTAGCAGCTGAACGGCTGATAATTGAACAGAACACTTGAGTTTTTTTGTTCACTAGTCGTATATAGCAATTCCAAATCTGTGCTTACTTTTGAAAATGGTTGAGAAACCACAGACTTTCCCTCTTGAGTGACAAACTTTCGCGCATGACAATAGCATCAATAATTAGTAGCAGCTGAACGGCTGATAATTGAACAGAACACTTGAGTTTTTTTGTTCACAAGTCGTATATAGCAATTCCAAATCTGTGCTTACTTTTGAAAATGGTTGAGAAACCACAGACTTTCCCTCTTGAGTGACAAACTTTTGTGCATGACAATAGCATCAATAATTAGTAGCAGTTGAACGGCTGATAATTGAACAGAACACTTGAGTTTTTTTGTCCACAAGTCGTATATAACGATTCCAAATCTGTGCTTACTTTTGAAAATGGTTGAGAAACCACAGACTTTTCCTCTTGAGTGACAAACTTTTGCGCATAACAAAAGCATCAATAATTAGTAGCAGCTGAACGGCTGATAATTGAACAAAACACTTGAGTTTTTTTGTTCACTAGTCGTATATAGCAATTCCAAATCTGTGCTTACTTTTGAAAATGGTTGAGAAACCACAGACTTTCCCTCTTGAGTGACAAACTTTTGCGCATGACAATAGCATCAATAATTAGTAGCAGCTGAACGGCTGATAATTGAACAGAACACTTGAGTTTTTTTGTTCACAAGTCGTATATAGCAATTCCAAATCTGTGCTTACTTTTGAAAATGGTGGAGAAACCACAGAACTATGTGCTCCGCGGTCACCTATTGCGCTTTGCACCATATACTTGTTTCTTTTTCATTTCTTTTATTTTTAGAGGAGATGAGATTGAGATTAGCAGAGCAGCTGGAGCCAAGTCTAGCAAACAAGTTTGCCTTAGAGTCCCAGCCGTTGCCTCCTACACTGATGGCGCTCCAGCAGGTCAATAAGGAGTTGCAGAATGGTTCGCCAGGACAAAAATTTATCTAAACGTGAAATATAGGTTCTCTGGCTGCCGAAATGGAAACACCACTTCAGACTCGGCTCTTCTGAAGCTTGACTAGCCTACAATTGACGATAGCAAAGAAAGTAAAGCGCGTATCGTTCAAAAATTTAGCGCTACTAACACTCACAAATTCGATACAACGTCTATACAACATTACCCTGCACTTTTAGAAGGACAATCTGTAAGCACTGTGAAACATCAGGCCTCCGAGTCCCTGGGCTTCAGCCTAGCCAAACCCGGCGACAAGGAACTCCTAGCCAACTCCGTCCACGCCCTTCCTCGATGCCTACCTACCAGCAGATCATCCTCCTGTAGCGGCTCAGCGCCTCCGTACTCGTTCACTTCATCCCTATCCCAGTCGTTTGGAGGCTGTAACTGGATGAGCAGAGGGAAGGGGGGCTTGAAGGCTGCGGTGGAGAAGACGGAGGATGGCATCTTTGTGTAGGTATTGGCCGTTGTGGGCCAATGCGCATAGCTGTTGGGCCCGCTCGCCCTGCAGATGCTGCTCATGGCATGCAGGTTCGACTCTACTCTACCCAGGTGGCTGATGCTTCTGGGATGGCATATATAAGATTAGATTTGATATCATTTGATCATAGTCTCGTGAAGCGGTGTTGTTGTCATAACGTTATTTCATTCTATTCGGTGCAATTTTGCCGTTTTTGACCGCGGAGCGGCCCGAAGGGCCGCTCCGCGGTCTATAGAGGTTACTAAACTTTTGTCCTCATATATATATATATATATCTGTATCTGGAAATGCTGGCCCCGGGCGAATTCTCAACGGATCTTGACAAACTTTTTTTTTCCTGAAAGGTAATGCAATTTTAGGAAGATCTGGAGGGGTAGACCCGGATTCCGAGTATTTGAAACATTACTTATTTGGGTAGAAAGGCTTGAAAATTGCAATATACAGTTTTTGCACTGTAGCTCCTGTAATCTTGAGAATTGTACAGAAGACTTGAGTTTTTTTGTTCACAAGTCGTATATAACAATTCCAAATCTGTGCTTACTTTTGAAAATGGTTGAGAAACCACAGACTTGCTTTCTTGAGTGACAAACTTTCATGCATGACAATAGCATCAATAATTAGTAGCAGCTGAACGGCTGATAATTGCACAAAAGACTTGAGTTTTTTTGTTCACAAGTCGTATATAACGATTCCAAATCTGTGCTTACTTTTGAAAATGGTTGAGAAACCACAGACTTGCCCTCTTGAGTGGAAAACTTTCATGCATGACAATAGCATCAATAATTAGTAGCAGCTGAACGGCTGATAATTGAACAGAAGACTTTGGTTTGTTGATACACAAGTCGTATATAACGATTCCAAATCTGTGCTTACCTTTGAAAATGGTCGAGAAACCACAGAATTTTCCTTTTGAGATGCAATGATCACCTTCACAGCAGAAATTTTCCTTAATTTTTGGATTTTGCTACATGTGGAGGTGTAAGCGCTCCGCGGTAACCTATTGCGCTTTGCGCCATATACTTGTTTAAATAAGGATCTTATTTTAATCTGACAGCAACGGGGAAAACATAACATCGAGCAAAGGTGTTCTGGAGGGAGGAAGCAGACAGTTAGGCGTCAGATTTGATCAGCATTTAGGAGGGAGTTGCGGCCCCAGCCCCAGCTTCCTTGGCCGCCAGCTTTAAGGATTTTGATAAAATTGATAAAATATTTGATCTGAGATTTTGATAAAATATATTTCCTGGTTAGGGGACATTCGTGTAACGTTGCAAACATACTTAGTGTTTCCACTTTGAAAGAAACTTTTTCAGATAATTCCTTTAGTTACCTGCTTTGTAAATAGCAAGCTTGGAATAGGATGGTAGTGCTGCTTGGTGTACAGCAGATTTTTGCATGTCAATCGGGTGGACTTCAAAATGACACTTAGCATCCAAACCAACATTATCACGAATTCAAAACCGACATACAACTAAATGTGGAGCTGAGAAAAGGCGTGCACTAGAGACTTGAGAGAGAGGATATATTTAAATCATGGACTAAATGTCCTGCTCTGCCTCTTCAGCGTTCAGCCTCACACTTTGCTCACCAAGCTCTACTGAAAGAGATCAGCAACGGGGCTGTGAATTTTCGAAATTACCGCCAAAATTACTAGCAGGAAAGAGGCGGCATAAAGGCATTGAGCAGTGATCAGTGGAGAATCAGAAGGTAATGTAGTCGATAATTGCGGCTGCGTTGGAGAAGAAGGCTTCTCCTGAGCAGCCGGATTCCGAAACGCTCTGGCTCGCTCAAGATGCTCGCAGCTGTCGACATCCGATCACAGATCTGCCCAAAGTAAGTTGAGACACAGTAGCCTTAGAGCTAGCCTGGGTGACTGCAGATGTCGGTAAGGCGCCGGTGGACTGGCTGGCCTCTTGCTGCTTTTTGCGCGGCCGAAGGCCGCCTGCCGCGGAGGGCAGGGCAGTCAGAGCTCCGTAGGCCGGAGGGCATGGGTGCGGAGGCCCCGGAGCGTAGCCTAGCATGCGAAGCATGCTAGGCGAAGCGTAGGGGCCGTAGCACCCGTGCCCGGAGGCCGGAGGAGCTCTGGCGCCCTGCCCGAAGCGGCGGGCGGCCAAGGCCAGCTTAACCAGTTACCTCATTTTTGCGTCCGTCTTTCCGCATATATATATATATATATATATATATATATATATATATATATGTGTGTCCGAGGCCCGTACTCCTCGGTTTTTCAACGAAAATGGCTGATTTTTTGCATGAAGGTCCGTCTAGGCGGTGCCTCGGGACCATTTTTGGCGCTTGGCGTAATTTTTTGAATTTCGCCCAAAACTCAATTTTTTGATGTTTCAAAATACGAAAAATCATAAATCACTGGTTTTTCAATGAAATTTGCTGAATTTTTGCAGGTACTTCCGGCAAAGTAATATCTTGAAGCTGACAAAAGGAATTTTTGAAATATTAATTATTTATCGATTTATTGTCAAAAACCCAAAATCTTGATGTTTCAAAAATTCGAACATGCATAAGTCTATGGTTTTTCAATGAAATTAGCTGATTTGTGGAATGTACGTCCGAAATAGTAATGTCTTGAAGCTGGTAAGAGAAATATTTGAAATTTTTAGTATTGCTCTATTTATGGTCAAAAACCAAAAATCTTGATGTTTCAAAAATTTGAACATGTATAATTCATGGTTATTCATTGAGATCGGTTGAATTTTGCCATGAATTTTCGTCTAGGTGGTGTCTTGAGGTGAGGCCGCGCATCTTGGCAACAGCCGAGAACACCTTGTTTAAGCTTTAGTCGTGAAGTTGGCTACCTTTTCTTCTTTCTTTTATTTTTCAACCGCTGAGAGACGGGAAAGAACAGAGACACAAACAAGGTGTTCTGAATTTGATGAAAGTGTTGCGACTAGGCATGATCAAGCATGGCAGGATCATATGGTGTTGGCGGCGTCAACATTGATGATTGCCATGGCCCTTAAGCCAATTGAATCTGTAATTTTGTCATCAGTAATGTATCACTGTTCTTAAGGTCCTCAAATTATTGGCATTCGATTTCCAACTGCAGCAGACCTATCGGAGACCTAGAGCCAAGTCCAGTAGACTGGACAGCGAGCGGAGGATCAAAGGCCAATGACAGCCTAGGCTGCTCAGAAGCCTTCGACGGATTGACTGCTGGGCAATAAAGTTCATAGGAGGGCTGCAGTGGTGCCAGCTCAACGCCAGCCTCCCCAAAGGGCCCAAGGAGCAAGTGAAACTCAAATAATGTTGTCGGCTGCTTTAGAAGATTGTGTGATGGAGCGATTTGTTGACGCGAAGATACATGTTTTAGTAAAAGCGCATACTGTTGGTTGGCTCATTGACGAAGCTGCGAACAAGTAAGCTATTACTTCCATTCAAAATTATTCTCTAGGCTTTAATCGTATACGACTAAATGATACTACATATTGAACCCGTCCATTGCAGTGCAAGGCCATGCATAGTTTTATGCTACAAGCTTGAAACATCGCAGATCCCAGCAGTAAATGGACTGCTAGAGCACTCTGTAAGCAACGTCTCAAAGAAGAAAGCTCCGTCTGGGCGCTGCAGTACTCTGGTGACCACAGGTGTACCACCATTACCCCGGTTCCACTCCAAGGAGGTCTTCCGACACTTTGCCGGCGTTATAGAGGATCATGCTCCCTACTTTCTTGATTTTTCAAAAGAACTCATCAAAAGACCCTGGCAGAGTTAAAAATGTTCGCAGCTGAAAGACGGGAGTCTAAGATGGGCTTGAGGGGCTGGAAGTAGATTGTCAGATCTATGAAACTAAACTGCTTTAGGATAGGCATTGGATAGGTGGAAAATTGGGGTACCAATCATACTAACTTATTTTATCTCTTTACACGCCCCTATGGATTTGTCTGGTGTTTTTGATCCGCAAGCATGGCTAATAAAAGACTAAGAACAGGTAAAAAATATTATCTTGGTAGTGCGGCATTGCGCGTGAAAATCACCCTAGACTCAGATTCTAGATGATATTATGCAATAACCTGATGTTTCATGAAGTTATGCGATGTTTCATGAAGTTATGCGATGCGATTAGATTTAGGAATCGATGGAATGTTCTCTTTCTGTTCCATTTTTAATGTTGTTTCATTTCCAGTATTCTTAGAGCACTCGTGTATGAGCACCTTTTCTAACACAATGGATTGAAAATATGGTGGAATAGGGCTTTGGAATATGAAAAAAACTGTAAGAGCATGCAGAGATCAATTTTCAGCAACCAAATCTCCGAAGTAGGCCGTGATGCACTTGAGTTTCTTGTTCAATATAGCCTGCTCTATCTCTACCTGCAATATATCTTCTACCGTTTAGAAAAGTACAGTTGAAAATGGACAATTGCCGCCTATGGGCAAAAACGTTTAACCAAAACCACATATTTCTCCCACTCCTCAAACATTTGTTAAAATGTAAAACTATTTTCAATTTAAAAACTAACTAATTCTTCAATGTTTTTTCAGCAACAGGTAAGAATGGGAAAAAGACCTTGCCACTAGGCCCAGCCAGGGAGGCGAGTTGAGCAGCGGCGACATTCTTGGGCAGGAAGAAGACGACGTTGGGGGAGATGGCTCTGGCGGCCTTGAAGGTGGCGAAGCCGGGCGGGATGAGCATGGAGTCGATGTCGAACACCTCCGCCGCCGTGTAGTCCGGTCCGCCCCAGGGAGGGGACAGGAACACTGCGTCCGCCTTCAGCCTGCGACACCAACCTGACTTGCTTTCATCGCCTATCTGACTCACTGTAAAATTAGAACAGCATTTTTGGGTTTTATGGTTCAGAAGTTGTAAATATGGGGAATATAGCTCACAATTTGCCTTTTGCGTTGCCAGATCTAGCCGAACTTCTAACAACCGGTATCAAATGACATAGACGCTACGCCTGAGTACAGCAAACAAGATTTTTAAACGGGAGGAAAACGAATTAGCCAGCAATATTAAATCAATGAAAGTCATTTTTTTGAAAAACATAAGCGTCTTGGCCAGAATGAGAAAATGTGCTCATACATGGGCGCAATGTGGAAGAAGTCGCCGCAGATGAACTGTATGTGCTCGGCCACTCCGTAGATCTCCGCATTGCGCCTCGCGCACAGGATCTTCACCGGGTCCAGATCGATTGCTATCACTTCAAACCTTTTGCCTTCCTCATCCTCTCCAGCTAGCCTGAAACCAGAGGGCAGCTCTAATATTAATAATCCCATGGGACAGGACAGCGGATTGGTATCCCATAACATTACAGTCCCCTGTCCTGTCCCATGGGATTATTAATATTAAAACTGCCCTCAGCCGACTAACCCAGCTGAGCGTACTGGGCAAACTGTATGGCGTTGCCACCGACGCCACAGAAGGCGTCCACGATGATGGGGGCGGACTGGCAGCGCTCCGCGATGTGATGGGCCACGTGTTCCGGGGTCACGGAGAACCAGGCCTCCCGGTCCATCAGCACTCCCTGGAGGGATATGGGTGTTTGGGTGAAGGAAGAGGGTGGAATAGGCGAGGACCTCCTCGAAGAGACTGAAGAGGCGATAGCGCTGCTCCCAGTAGCGTCGCAGCCGGTAGTCACCCTTCAGCCCGAACTGGTCCAAGCTAGCCAGCAGCTCTTCGTCACTGCAGGAGTAATGAAGGAATGAAAGCCTTTTAGTTTTTGAAATCTTGTTGCAATTTAGATTTAAAAAATTTTGCTCGCTTAGCGCGTATCTGTAAAGAAAATATTGTAAAAAATTTTGACCCAAAATTCCCCCCGAACCAAAATTTTATAACTGCCCCTAAAAACTTCCTCCAATTGAATAGATTGAAAAGATGTGAAAAGGACACCAATTGATGAAACATAGCGCATTCGGGCAAAAAGGACAAAATGAAATTTTGTGGTGAAAGTTTTAAAACTGGTAAAAGGCACCGTTCAGGGCGATAGGTGAAATCGAAGCGGGCCTTTTGCTTGGAGACGTAATCCGCTTTCTCGCTGGAGTAGGCCTTTACCTAAAACTGGGCAGACATAAAGACAAGACCTGTTTTCGAAGGCCAAGACTAAACCTTTTCCATGAAAGCTTCACTGGGCTCAATCCATTCCAGCTCTTCAGCATTTCCCTGCGCTTCGCTCAAGTCTTCCAGATCCTCCTTCAAATTACAGCTTTTCTACACTTCCAGACCTATTGGACTGCATCAATGAAAACAATTGGCCGGAAGGGATCCTCATCTCCAGTCGCACCAAACTCGCCTCCAGTTTCCACATCTCTCGAAATATCGCCTTTGACCTCATCTCCAGCGCCCGTTTCCACCAGCTCCTCTTCTTCCTCATCCTCGTTGCTCAAAAAGGCTTCAGCTTTCCAAGGCCCAAGAGGATTGATGTGCTGTACTTGACTCTGGTATCTCGCTTGAGCCTCTTGGTCTTGGCGGTGAAGAGGCGAACGTGCTTGTCCTCCTCCGTTCTCTTTCTCAGCGCGGCCACACCGCTCACAAACCGGCCCCCATCCATGCTTCAAATTTGAAGTTGCATTTATTTGCACTGCCGAATATATAAAAGTTATAGGAGGATACAGTCGCTATGTTTCAGCGAAACACAGATACGGTGTAAATAGAATCAGTTTTCAATCGTTAGCAGCTCTATACTCAAGAACAATTATTTTTTTAAACTTACAAAAGTACATCCCTCAATCAAGCCCCAGCGCCCAAACATTCAGAATACCAGGTATAATTTCATGTAATTTCGCGTTTGTAGGCTAAAATATATGTATGGCCCAAAATACACGTTTTTACGCATTCAATCCTGTATTTTCCAGGAGAGCAAAATTACATGAAAATATATTGCACATTCTGCACCTTTAGGTGCCAGGCATCCATATGATTTGGTAGCAGGCAAGCCCAACCTGGCCAGCTGGTCGTTGCCGTACAGAAAGCCGAATTGATGCAATCGGTTGCGCATACGCTTGAGGGCCGCCCGATTGCGCTCCACCACAAAGTCCGACGTCACATCCTGGCCCTGCTTCGCTTCTGCCTCTTTCTGAGAGCAGCAACATTTGGACTATGCGGTTACACTCTTGAGGAATGAAGAGTATTGACCATTTCTTGGGCGGCTGCAAAGGCTGCGGCGGTCTCTGCGTAGACGGCGTCGCAGTGCTCTGCCCAACGGCCGGCCCAAACTTCCTCCGACACCGTCTCCTCTGATGGGGCGTCCTCGGGGAGATCAAGGTCCTCACTGTGCTCGGCTAGCAGACCTTCCTGCAGTGGCTGTCTGATTGTAGTTTGAAGCTGGCAGTATTTGGGATACTTTGAAGCTAGCAGTATTTGGAATACTTTGAGGCTAGCAGCATGGGGATGAATGGCGACGTGGTTTGTGCACTTTTTTATATGTTCTTATGGCATCAAACCATTCTGCAGTTCATCCTCCATGCTTGATGCAAAAAGGAATGTCTAGTTTGTCGTTTCTTAGTCTATTTTCGAATTATTTACTATTTGTTTCAAGCATAGGCTGAAAAAGACGGATAGTTGGGTAATAATGATGGACAAGTGTAGTAGGTCGTTTGAGGAGACCTTGGGCGTAGCATCAAGGACTTCCGCAATGCTCGCCTTCATGTGGAAGGGGAGCTGGGGCCAGTACTTGCGAGCCCAGCTCTTGTAAAGCAAGTAGGTGCCTGCAAATACCCATTCTTTGCCCACCAAGAAGTAGTATAAAAAGAATAGCAACTGAAGTTCTGCCAGTAGGCCTGCCAGTCAGGATGGGGCGCTTTGGTCGGAGAGGGCTGGAATTGGTTGGCAGGGTACTGGGCCGTTGTCCAGCCATCTTCCTCCCCCTCTGTCTCACAGGCCCCATTGGGCAGAACGTCCAGCTCATTTTTGTCCTCCATCTGCTGCCTCTCACTAGCCTCCTCCTCAGGCATCGCGTCAGTTTCCTGCAAACCTTGATTTAGTCGGTTTTAAAAATAAGATCGAATTGGAAATAATTTCAATTGGTTAATAAGATTCGCTGTACTTTATTTACCTGGCTCATCTTGCGAGTGAATTTTTTCGCTACCCCAAGAAAGGCTGACGTTTAAGCGACTGACTGACTATAATTTGCGCACGGGTACATGAAATGGGGAACAAAACTTCTTTGCGCAAACAAAATCCTAAAACGCAAGCGTCAAACTCAACCTTTAGATGTTCGATTGCCTCGTATGCTGGGTCCTCCTCCAGCTGCTCTGTTTCCGCTTCCATGGACAGTCCGTCTAGCTTCTCGCTCAGCTCCTTGCAGCGTGCCTCTATCTAAAACTCTGGTGCCATGTTTCACCAACTAAGCTCTCTGGGGCACAAACTATTAATTTCCGATACAACCAAGGCCAAAAAAATTGTAACAACATTAAACAACCTAAGAGAAGGTCGTCGATTTAGAAGTCCTCTTACATCCATCTTCCAGAGAGAAAAGAACCTGCCTCACCCTAATCTGACAGAAGACAGAGCGAAGGGCGGCAGCAACAAGTCGGCCAGCGAATCGCCTACAGACGACCTCGTAGAGACTGCTGTTGTAGCGGCCGCAGAGCAGCAGGTCCAAGTCGTCCACGTAGACCCGGCTGAGGTAGGCCGTGTAGAAGTCCTCCGAGGCCTCGTCCTGGGTCAGACGCAGCTCACCCAGGTACTCCCACTCGTAGCTGAAGATTGCCGCCTCCTCCTCTGCCTCCTCTACACCAGGATCAGTCATCTAAACTCATTCTCCTCGTTCCTGGTCTAGGTTTACTCGATATTGTGATGTTTCTGCGAACGGTTTGGTATTCTTGGTTTTCGGAAAATTCTAATGGGCGAAGAAGTTCCAGTAAGATATTTATTAGACAGAAGACGAAAATTGCTTAACAATACGCCCGGGCAGATCGGACAGGAAGGAGTGGCTGGTTTTACCCTTCTGCACATCCAGAGCAATATCACCGTTGACTAGCTTCAAGCGGACTGTATTGTTGGAAACGATGTCTTCATTTTCGTGAGCGGCAGCCATCTTGTTCACCACCTTCATTTCAACCTGCAAGCCACTGTCTTGGCTGATGGGGTGAGCCCCCCCCCCAAAAGGTTACACCCCCCCCCAAAGATACACCCCCCCCCCCTAGAGATACACCCTCCCCCCAAGAGATACACCCCCTCCCCAAAGGGTACTATATTGAAAAAATTTTTATTAGCTTAAAATACTCTTCTGTATATATCTCGAAATTTAAACTCAAGGAATTTTTGACCGCGGAGCGGCCCGAAGGGCCGCTCCGCGGTCTATAGAGGTTACTCAATTTTTGTCCTCATATATATGTATATATATACATATATATTTCTGGAAATGCTGGGAACGGGCGAATTCTCAACGGATTGGGACAAACTTTTTTTTTCCTGAAAGGTAATGCTATTTTAGGAAGATCTGGAGGGGTAGACCCGGAATTTGAGCATTTGAAACATTACTTTTTTGGGTAGAAAGGTTGAAAATTTGGGTATGCTGTAAAATGCTCAATTCTCAGTGGATTGTGACAAACTTTTTTTTCCCTGAAAGGTAATGATATTTTAGGAAGATCTGGATGGGTGGAAGCGGTTTCCGAGCATTTGAAACATTATTTTTTTGGGTAGAAAGGTTGAAAATTTGGGTATGCTGTAAAATGCTCAATTCCCAACGGATTTTGACAAATTTTTTTTTTCCTGAAAGGTAATGATATTTTAGGAAGATCTGGATGGGTGGAAGCGGTTTTCGAGCATTTGAAACATTACTTTTTTGGGTTGAAAGGTTGAAAATTTGGGTATGCTGTAAAATGCTCAATTCCCAACGGATTTTGACAAATTTTTTTTCCCTGAAAGGTAATGATATTTTAGGAAGATCTGGATGGGTGCAACCGGTTTCCGAGCATTTGAAACATTATTTTTTTGGGTAGAAAGGTTGAAAATTTGGGTATGCTGTAAAATGCTCAATTCCCAACGGATTTTGACAAATTTTTTTTTTCCTGAAAGGTAATGATATTTTAGGAAGATCTGGATGGGTGGAAGCGGTTTTCGAGCATTTGAAACATTACTTTTTTGGGTTGAAAGGTTGAAAATTTGGGTATGCTGTAAAATGCTCAATTCCCAATGGATTTTGACAAACGTTTTTTTTCCTGAAAGGTAATGATATTTTAGGAAGATCTGACGGGGTGAAACCGGTTTCCGAGCATTTGAAACATTACTTTTTTGGGTAAAAAGGTTGAAAATTTGGGTATGCTGTAAAATGCTCAATTCCCAACGGATTTTGACAAACTTTTTTTTCCTGAAAGGTAATGATATTTTAGGAAGATCTGGAGGGGTGAAACCGGTTTCCGAGCATTTGAAACATTATTTTTTGGGTAGAACGGTTGAAAAATGGGGTTTGCTGAGAAATGGCGAAATCTCAACGTATTTGGACAAACTTTTTTTCCCGAAAGGTAGTCAAATTTAGTAGGTAGTCAAAGGTAGTCATTGGCATGGAATTGTAAGCTGCCAAGGAAGTTGTGGGCTGTGAAGCTCCGCGGTCACCTATTGCGCTCTGCGCCATATACTTGTTATATAAACAATTATATACCTACTTTTTTTGAAAAATAGTTAGTCTATACCGGATGGCGGGCGCATGCCTACTAGGAGTAGGGGCTTGTCCCCTAAAAGGAGTACCTTTCAAGATTCCAACTGAAGGGCTTAGACGCATGCTCGTCCTCGACGAGGTCATGACTGTGGCAGTACCTACTAGTTGATCATAGTATATTAGGTACTGCCACAGTCATGACCTCGTCGAGGCCGAGCATGCGTCTAAGCCCTTCAGTTGGAATCTTGAAAGGTACTCCTTTTAGGGGACAAGCCCCTACTCCTGATAGACATGCGCCCGCCA
Organism: Ptycholaimellus sp. GST1_10; assembly: GCA_030248095.1. Lineage (NCBI taxonomy): Eukaryota > Metazoa > Nematoda > Chromadorea > Chromadorida > Chromadoridae > Ptycholaimellus > Ptycholaimellus sp. GST1_10. The sequence goes on from JASANA010004677.1 coordinate 21,874, forward strand.
TCCGGTATAGACTAACTGTGTTTCAAAAAAAGTAGGTATATAATTGTTTATATAAAAATTCCTTGAGTTAAAACTTCGAGATATGTAAAGAGAAGTATGTTAAGGCAATAAAAATATTTTCAATATATATACCGGGGGGGGTAGGAAGTCTTCGTAGTAAAGTGTTCCATTAATTACTGGCCAACCGTTGGGTCAAAATTGATGAAAATTGGTCAGAAGTTCGCTCTAACACTCTAGTTTATTGTGCTAAGTTCGCGTTACAAAATATTAATATGTGCTTAAATGGCAGACGATTCACTGAAAGCACCCAAAAGTCAGGTTTGCAATTTAAAGTTTTTTCAAAAAAATATATTAGTTTCTTGCATTTGGTTTTTTCACTGTAGAAAATACACACAAATGGGTCAGCATCTAGCCACTACAATAATTTAAGTTGTACTAAATTATTTTTGCTAAAACTAAATCATTTCAACTAGTCTTTCTAATTTTCTTTGTGACATTGGATTCTGTGATGCAGCTGGAAAACTCCAGTCAAGCAGGCTCTGCAAAGTTCATTAGCCACCATTGCTAGCCACTAAACTTCAAATCCACATGTTATGCGACTTCATTGCAATTTTAAATTGGTACATTAGTCAACTGCTAGCAAAAATGGAGGCAATTTCAATGTGATATTGGTTCGTTAGAAGAAAAAAAGGGTTTATATGAAAAAACCGCAAATTATGAACCTGTTTTTTGGGTACTTTCAGTTAATTGTCTGCCATTTGAGCACAGATTAATATTTTGTAACGCGAATTTAGCACAATAAACTAGAGTGTTAGAGCCAACTTCTGACAAATTTTCATCAATTTTGATTCAACGGTTGGTCAGTAATTAATGGAAGATTTTACTACGAAGACTTCCTACCCCCCCGGTATCTTGGGGGGGGGTGTAACCCTTGGGGGGTGGGTTTAACCGTTGGGGGGTGGGTGTATCTCTTGGGGGGTGGGTGAAACCCCATTGGGGGGGGGGGGGGGGTTAAACCTTTGGGGGGGGGCTCACCCCATCAGCCACTGTCTTCATTGGAATCAATGATTTGGGCATAAATTGGTTATGAGGACCTCATGCTTGATACTGCGAGCTCCGTAGCGCTCATTATAGCCGCCAGCCAGGAACTGCACAACCTCCTCGTCCCAAGCCAGCTCAATGCTATGCCTGTTCCAGGCTCGATCTGGCAAAATTAAACGCCTCAAAAATGCAAAAAATAAATTTGGCTGAAATTTGAACCCTTCCAAATATTGAGTTCGGCCAGGGCAAGCTGGTTGAGTTGGGCCTGACTGAAGGGGAGGAAGTAGACGAGCTCGTTGATGCGGCCCAGAAACTCGTCCCGTCGCAGAGCTTTACGCAGAATCGGCTGCACCACCTCTGCTTTGAACTCTGCCGACATCACCTCCTCTGCAACCCTCCTCTCAACTAGCCCATATACGCCCTGGCTTTGAAATGGGATGTAGGACAAAAGTGCCACTATCAAATGTGCCCAATTTTCAGCTACGGTCACTTTTGTTGGTGGCATTTTTGTCCTACATCACATTTCAAATGCACTCACCGGCATTGAAGTTGGGCAGCTTGCGCAGTTCAGCAGCCCTGTTGGCGATTTCCCGCGCGGCCAGGTTGGAGGTCATCACGAACACGGCCTGCTTGCACTCCAGCGTCTCACCCTTCCCGTCCGTCAGTCGGCCCTGTTGCAGTGCTCCAGGCTCTGGATTGAGGTCGAGACATTGGGTGGGAAGGGGAACTTCGTCGAATAGCTGAAGTAAGATGGTGAGGATGTCCGGGTGAGCCTTCTCCACCTCGTCGAAGAGGACGACAGCCTCTGGATACTCACGCAGCTGCTTCGTCAGCTGACCGCCTTCTTCATGGCCCACGTAGCCGGGCGGGGAGCCGATGAACTTTGACACCTGTGTCATTTTCATTGATTTCATTTTTCTGCCGAATTGTCAAATTTCAGTTGAAGAAATAAATTCAGCATCCCAAATTTTTGTCCATTGATAAAAATTATCTGCCAAATCGTCAAATTTAAATTGAAACAATAAATTCAATATCCCTATTTTTTGTACGTTGATAAAAAATAGACAAAGAGACTTCCAACCTCGTGCTTCTGCTGGAACTCGCTCATATCGATGCGTACAAAGGCTCTGGGGTCGTCCCTGTGGAGGTACCTGGCCACCTGCTTGGCCAGCTCCGTCTTGCCCACCCCCGAGGAGCCCAGAAAGAGCAGCACCAGCGGATGATCATCGTCGTACCTTCAAACTTGCTCCTCCATTTCCCCTCCCTTCCTCCTCCAAGAAGGCCAACCAGCCATTCTCCTTGCGGCGTATGGCGGAGGCGACGGTGTTGATGGCCGCCTCCTGGCCCACCAGCACCTTCTTCAGCCTCTGATGCAGCGGGAACTTGCGTCTCTCTTCCGCCTCCCTCGCCTTTCGCTCCTCCTCCTCCTGACATCATTAACTGCTCTTTCCTCATTCAGTGCTATTTTCCTCATTTAGTGCACCTGCTAAGTGCATCTGTTTGTTTCCCCGTCTTTGAGGTGGGTAAAGAAAAGAACTGCGCACTTCTACAGACAGCGCTCCATTCCTAGAGGCTTTTTTGTGCCCCTTTTTTACCCCCCTTCACCCGGTCTAGGCGCATACCTACCAGCTGACAGACAGCCTATCCCCCCTAGTGTCTGCCCCAATCACCCCACCAGGCCCCGCCCCTTTCTCCTGGCAGCCCTTCAAAGAGAATGTAACTGCTGACTTTCTGCTGCCTCCCATCGGGCTCCCCAGATGGCCGACCTTGCAAACCAGCGTAACTCTAGAGCCCTAAACGTCCTCTGCGCCGACGGCATCCGCCATCGTCTGGCCAAATGTCTGCCCAGTCTCGCCGACGCCCAGGGACTGAAAGCTGTTTGTCGAACCTTCGCCGGCGCCTACCCGCCCAGCCTCTTCAAACGGCTCAGTATGGCCCTGGCACCAGGCTTATCCTCATCCCAGCTCAGCCTAGAGCCTCCCCCCGAGGCCTCCGCCCACCTCGTCCACCTCAGCATAACCGGCCCCAAATGCCCGCTCACCCTGGCTCTGGTGGAGGCTCTGGAATTGAGCACCACTCGACTCTCCTTCCAAGCTCACCCCAAAGAGGCTGCGTTTCGAGAGCACCACCCCCAGAGACTGAGTCCACTGCTGGACGGCCTGCAACTGTCCTACTTGTCCTGCCGCAGTGACCATGCGGCTTTGGACTCGCCCCAGTTGGTCCACGGGCTAAAAAGCCTAGACCTATTTGTGCATTTCGATGGCTACGGGGATGGACTGGGCTGTCTGCCGCTGCTGCCCAGTCTGCCCTCCCTCTGCCGTCTATCATTTACCTTCCACGGCTTCATCTCCATCCCCCTGCCCTACCTGCTGGACACCATTGGGTTTCAGGTATTCTATTTTCAAGCCCTACCCTTTTTGTTGGCGTACAATTTTCTATAATTCCTAAGCCCTACCCTTTTTCGTAGACTCCTAGTCTGATTCATTTGCAGCGCTTCACCCACGTGACCCATCTACAATTGAGCCTCAGCGACTGCCACTTCAGCAGCACTCTGCCGGGCCAAGAGTGGCCCCTCTCGGCAGCCTTAGCTCAGATGCCCAGCCTTCACTCCCTCTACCTACACAACATCCCAGCCTACGATGTTTGCCTCTCAGCCTTGAGGAGCGGATTGAGGAGGGAGTGAAAGTACAGGTGCCGTCCCTGAGCGGTCTGCGACAGCTGCGCAGGCTAAGACTGGAGCTGGAGGCAGCGGGTCAGTGTAATGAGGCGGAGCTCTCGGAGCTAATCGCCTATTTGCCCCTCCCCAGAGCTGGCCTGACCCAGCTGGCCATAGTCGCCAGCATGAGCAGCAGGCCGAGGAGCATCTGGCCTGCCTACTCGAGGTTAGGCCTCAATCCTCATATTGATAGCCAAAGCAAGGGACAGAACACGAGCATTGGCAATCCATTCAATGCAAAATAATTAGAATGCAGTTTGAAACATAAGGGCATCGAGTGGCCAGCTCTTTCTATCTGGCCCGCCTCATCTAGGTTTGGCCTCAATTCGAAGTGAACTGTAGAGGAAATCCAAGCACAGCTAGTATTTTCTGAGAACCCGATTTGATGGTACAACTTATATTGATGCGCAAGGAACACAGGCATTGGCAATCAACTCAATGCAAAATAATTAGAATGCAGTTTGAAACATAACTGCGCCGAGTGGCTAGCTCTTTCCATTTGGCCCGCCTGTTCTAAATTTGGCCTCAATCAAAGCTGACCTCTATCTCAACCAATAGAGAAGTATTGAGTAGAGAATCAGAAATCTATATCTCCTATGACTACCTGATTTCATGGTCCCCCTCATTCTTGAAACACGAAATGCTGAAGCGAAAGAGTTCTTCATCAACAAACCCCCAATGCAAAACAATTAAGAATGAATTTTGAAACATCAATGCACCGAGTGGCCAGCTCATTCCATCTGGTCCGACTAATCTAAGTTTGACCCCAATCCAATGTGACCTCTACCTCAACCATTAGTGAAGTATTTAGTAGAGAATCAGAAATCTATATCCCCTATGAAACCATATTTCATGGCCCGCCTCATTCTTGAAACACGAAATGCAGAAGCGATTAAGCTCTCCTTATCCCTCCACCCCGTTCCCGGACGTTTGCGAAAGTTCAGAACGTTCCCGGGGGTTTTTCTGAAGTTCTTGTGTTGGCTACGCCCGACTCCTGGTACTATTGTCAGTCCTTGGTACTCCACGACTTATGGTGGTAGCCGTAGTAGCTCCCTATCGGTCACTACGGCCAAGATAAGCCTCCAAAAAGTAGTCCGGGAGTGTTCTGGCCCCCTCCTTATTACCAATCTACCTAACGCAAATCAATCAGTGTGCATTTTGAAACATCAATGCATCGAGTGGCCAGCTCTTTACATCTGGCCCGCCTAATCTAGGTTTGGCCTCAATCCAATGTGATCCCATTCATTAGACAAGTATTTAGTAGAGAAACAGAAATCTGTATCCCCAATTACAACCACATTTGATGGTACCCCTTCATTTTTGAAACACGAAATGAAGTAACGCCAACTTCCTGCCAATTGACAATCCACCCAATTCAAAACAATAAGTGTGCATTTTGAAACATCAATGCCTCAAGTAGCCAGCCCATTTCCAGCCAAATCCTCATCCCGCCCTTCGCCCGATTGGAGCTGCTGGAGCTGAGCGGAAGTCTGCGCCTCTTCGCTCGCTTCACCGGCCGTCTGCCCGAAGAGCTCTGGCCAGCACTCAGACTCTGTCGCATTCAAGGCTTCACTCTAGGCGATCTGAGCCAATTTGACGCTGTTCTCAAAGAGCTGGCCATTCGCCAGACTGCTCAAGAGACTGATAAAAGTTGACAAAGAGGAGGAGGAGGTTTCTATTTGGCAAAGAAGTTTTTTGGATTCATTGCGAGTGTGCTTTACCCCCTAAGCTTTCATAATACCGGTAAACTGTCGATGCCAAAGCTCTGTGCAGTGTTGCTTCCTTTACCCAGGTTCTTTCCTACTCAAAGAACAATTGCTAGGCTACTCCGCTTTCCTTCCATTTTACATATTCTTACAATTGTTGCTTGCTTTAGTGCAAAAATACCCTTTTCCCTGTCACCCACAAAATCCCAAAATATTCAAACCCAGACACACCTTCTTGAAAGCAGCGCTGAGGATGGGCAGGAGCTGGGTGGCCTGTATGGCCTTGGCGAAATGGGCAGGGGTTTTGCCGTCGGCGTTCTTGGCGCTCACCTTGGCCCCAGCCTCCAGCAAGGCCTTCACTGCCTCCGAGGAGCGGCCCAGAACGGCGTAGTGGAGCGGCGTGGAGCCTTTGAAGTTGTAGTTGCCCGGCATCCCCACTCCGAACTGCGACTGACGCTCCACCAGCACTGCAGAAGAACTGAAGAGTTCATTTTGGGCTGTCGAAAATAATGGTTTTGGGCATAGCAGTTTTGAATCGTATCCTTTGATGCTTTGGAAATAGATGGCACAAAGTGAACAAATGAAAATAATCAATTATTGTTTGTAACTTCCTTGAGCAAACGTTTTGAAAAGATTGAAAAAAGGGTATGAGGCCTGATACAAGGCATGAGAAAAGGGTGAACGGAGAACCTTGGCGAGGATCCAGACCAGCCTCCTCAGCCACCTCCATGGGCAGGCTGTAAGCGTCCTGGCCTCCCACATCCGCCCCGCACTCCAACAGCGCTTTCATCGCCCTGCACTAGCCTCCCAGTTCTGCCCAAGACAACAATTCAAGCTTCCATCAGCCCCAAGGCCGCATGAAGTTTGATAGTTTTACCGAGTTCATCCATAATTTCATCTGCAATATTTATGCCCAAACCTGGCTCTCCATATTTGACGCAAAGCCTTCAAGCCCTGACAAGTGTAGGTAGGGCCAGAGGAAGGAAAAGAGTGCCAACTGGAGGTTGCCATGGAAGGCAGCCACGTGGAGGGGCTGCCAGCCGAACGGGTGCGCTTCGTTGACGTTCTTCTGCTTGGCCAGGCGGCGAATGGCGGCTGCATCGTCCAAGGCCGCGGCGTGGAACAGATTCTCCGAGTCCACAGAGCCCAGCGTATTCCGTCGGAACGCATCGTTCACCTCTGCCAATGCATCGACGATTCGGACAATAGCAACCACAAATTATGTGATTGTTAAAACTGCTGAACTAGGGTTCTTTTCAAGATTAATCTCCATCGATTTACAAAGCTGTTTAATAAACAGTTGAAACATCCTATTCTCAGGTAGGTACAGGTAGGCGCTGTCAATCCTTCAGCTGCTCTATGACCTAGCCCAAAAAGCTCGAACTAAGCCCGTTCTCTGAGTCCCAGGAGTAGGAGTAGACTTCGCCGGTGGCACTTCCCGGGAAGGAGCGGCCGAAAAACTCCTCGAACACGCGGTCCATCTCCGCGAACGGGTCGTCCTTATCACCGCCCCGCCCCCCAAAAGCCCCAAATAGGCCGAAACCCAGAGCCACCGGCACCGCTTTGACCTCCCAGCCCCTTCTCCTCCCATGCCCCTCCTGCCCTCTGCTGGATGCCAGACGAGCCACAGCAGCCCTGGAGACCCGCTGAACTCCTCTGAGACTCAGTCGGGACAGCATTGGCTATCAGCTATTGATCATGGTTTGATGGGGCATATTGGCCTGATGAAAAGTCAAAGAGGGTCGACGTCAGCTTTGCGCATTTGGGAAGGTGGCTATGGGCAACTGCGCAGTTTGTTATTGCGAAGCGGGCACTCGAACGGATGTTAGGAAGGATAGAAGAGGATTGGCGGCAGGTGAAGCGAGGATGATGAGGAGGAGAGTAATTGAAAGGCTCCGAAGAAAATGAGCCTAGATGGACTGGCTGGAGTTTCAGCTGCTAGGCCAATCAAAACCTTGGCCCCTTGGCAACCCAGAGCAGGTGGAAAATGAGGCGCTCTCCTTTTCCCAAGCAGAACGAAGCAGTTTTGCCAGCCCTCCATCCGCTGCCATGGGCAATGCCAGCTCCGCGGAGCAGCACCAGATCTCGGGCCTCAAACGGACGCAAGAGTCCGACAACAACGCCGTCTACCGACTCGTCAACCTCAAGGTCAGCCTACTTTCATCCTGACAAAAGTTTTTTGCATCCCCCCTTTCTTAGACCATGGGAATTGAACCTAATATTGGACCTAAAAGGTGACCTTGGACCTAGAATATGAATGGAAAAACACTCACAAGTGTTCCAATGTTTAACGAGGCCTCGATGAGAATAAGATTAGCTCGCTCTGGATCCTATAGTGATTAGACATAAGATAATCACATTAATGTTCTGATAAGAACTATAACTATTCCTACTTCTGATCATAAACTGTGACAAAATCTCAATTACGACTAAATCACACTGCTAGACTAAGACAGACCAAATTACCCACCCTCTTAACCTACACCAATGCTGAGCCTAAAATTGTAGGGAGGCGGTGAACTAGTGACGCTGCTGAAGATAGCGCGAAAGACCGGGGACTACACCAGCCTGGACCAGGCTATCCTGAGCAAAGTGAGTGAAGGAGAAGAAGGGCAAAAGGGGGAAGAGGGGGTTTCGTTTTGAGGTGTGCAAGTTCCTGTACAGCGGCGGGAAGGGCAAGCTGGTGCCGGTTTCGGAGGTGGTGAAGCTGCGGAACAAGGAGCGCAACGCCATGCTCGGCGCCTTGCAGAGGAAGAAGGGCAAGGGCAAGTCGGGGCCCAACATCCTCCAGGAGGTGGATCAGGATGCTGTCACCGCCAACATGATGAAGGGTTGATAATCACTACTGCCTAGTATCAGGATTTGGGGCAAACTTGAGCTTCTAATTTTGAGCGCTCAAAATGCTGGACGGAGGCGGGAAGGGAGGGAAAGGCTCCCAGTACCGGGAGTTTTGCTGGAATATTCATCAGCGCGGGGCACTTGGCGAAACTGTCTTGCATGTCTGTTTCTTACAAGTTGGAATAATTCTTACAAAAATTGAAACTTTATGAGAAAAATTTTGAAATTTTAGGGAACAACAATCCACAATGAGCTGGCCAAACGACTGGCCATGTTCTATCCCAAGCTCATCAACGACATCTGCATCTCAGAAGACTATTACGGTTAAGGCTGAAGCAGCAATCGATAAAGAAATGTCCTAAAATCACTTAATTGTCAGGAAATTCTCCGCTACACCAGGCCATTGTGAACGAGGACCCGGAGATGGTCCGCTTTCTGCTAATCCGAGGAGCCGATGTGCACCAGCGTTGCTACGGCGCCTTCTTCTGTCCTGATGATCAGCGAAGCTCTCGGTTCGTTCTAACCTTCGATCAATCCATCCATCTCAGAAACCGAACCTTACAGAACTGACTCTTTGGAGCACGAATGGGTGGATGTGAATCAGCGCAGCACTTATGCCGGGTAATTTGCTATGTGTTTCATAGCAGTTGAAGTGTTTTTTGAATGCAATCAATCAGCAGTGTTTTTACGCAACATTTATGTCATAAACCAGAACGCTAAACATCGAAATATCAAATTGAAAATTTCTATTTTGCACTCTTATCTTGCGATCCCGAATAAGCCCTGTCAGATTTGCGCTTGGTTTTGTTAGAGGCTGAAATGATTGTCTAGGCACACCTACTGGGGCGAATACCCGCTGTCCTTTGCCGCTTGCACAAATCAGATGGACTGTGTCCGTCTGCTCCGTGCCAAGAAGGCCGACCCCAATCGCCAGGACACCAACGGCAACACAGTTCTCCACCTCATGGTCATCCACGAGAACCGAGTTGGCCATCTCCAGCTCTGGAGCTTGGGAGGAAAAAGAGAGGAGGAATTGGCAGGAGATGTTCGACTTCATCCACAGCGTGGGCGGGCGTCTCCATACGCGGAACAACCAGAACCTGAGTCCGCTCAACCTGGCCGCCCTGCTGGCCAAGAAGCAGATGTTCGACCATGTCCTGGAGAAGGAGCGGGACGTTTTCTGGGTCTACAAGGACATCGTTTGTGCCGGCTATCCACTGAGGTCCTGTTCCATTGCCCTGTCAAGCAAGGCCCCTTAGCTGACCTGATAGATCCTGTAGATACATTGACACCATCGAGGAGGGCACTGGGGAGCTCAACCGAATATCAGCTCTGGGTCTCATCATTTACGGGGTTGGGGATTGTTAAGCAAAAGAAATGGCTTGGGCAAATTCAAGGATAATCATTGGCAGGAAACGCCGCAGCATTTGGAGCTGATTGACGGCTTGATGGAGGATATGCTGGTGGAAAAATGGAATGCTTTCGCCAAGCGCAGGTTCAACTTTTATCGCAATTTAATGCCCTCCAATTCGAAAGCCTTTTAGGCTGATTCTCGATTTCCTGGGCTTCTGCACCTACTTTCTCTGCTTCTTCTTTGCCTTCATGTTCCGACGCAACAAGAACGCTCACCACTACTACAAAAGCGTCTCATTCTATCACCAATACAATCAAACCTGTTTGCCCTGCCATCCAATCTTCTACTATCAAGAATTTCAAGCAAATCGAAGGTCCCCTGGAATACAACGAGAAGCAGGGGGCCTACATGAACCAGTGGGCCTGGCTCACCGAGGCTCAGTCCTTCAACATGCACTGTCGCAGTCTCAATGCCCACTGTCACCTCAGCCAGGTGCAAGACGGGACCTTCGCGGCAGATGTGGTGCCAGAAATATCTCCTGCAAAACTCTGGGCTCATGGGAGCTGATCTTGTCCCACAGTTCCGCATGGTGATGGAAAGCCTGGTGGTGGTGGGTGTGATCGGGAACCTCATGTCCGCCATCAAGCTTGGCCGACGTTTGGGTTGGAGCCGCTACTTTCGAAACCTAGTAGCATCTTTTTCGACACTTTTGGGAAATGAAGGGAGAGTAGGAAAGATTGTTTGAGATTGAATTCCCGGCCAAGTTTGTGTTTCACATCTCCTTCCTCTTCGTGCTCGCGATGGTCCCACTGCGGATGGCCTGTCTGGACCGGGTGGAGAACGTTGTTGCCGTCTTTGCCATCCTCTTCACATCTGTCCATTTCCTCTTCTTCTGTCGGTTAATAAGCTTTGATATTTTCTTCCCTACTTTGGTACAGCCTCAAGCAAAGACGTCTTTAGTGGTCTGCGTTTCCTCGGGCCCTTCGTGCTACTGCTGTACAAGATCGTGAGCGGGGACCTGGTCCGATTCTTCTCCATCTACTTCGTCCTTGTCATGGGCTTCTCTCAGTGTCTCTTTTTCTTTGCCGCTCAATTTTAGATCTGTGAAAGAAGCAAGTTCAACTATTGACAGCCTTCTACGTGATCTACAACAGCTGCTCTGGGGAGCACCACGGGAACTCGACGAAGGGGAGCTTGGGACCGGAGCCCAACCGGACCTCTATCATCAGCAACGGCGCGGAGGCCTTGGCCCGCATGTTCATCATGAGCATCGGGGAGTTCAACATCTTCTACCGCGACTTCCAGCACTGTAAACTGGCTCCACTGGCCAAGGTTAGCTCTCTTTTAAGTATCCTTTAGCCACCCCCCTCCTCGGTGAGGCCCTAGAAGAAGGGAGGAGAAAGCGGAGATCGCAGATGCTGTTCCTGGTGTTCGAGCTGACGGTGTCCGTGATGATGCTGAACATGCTGATTGCCATGATGGCGCGCACCTACCAGGCCATCATGGAGACGGAGAAGGAGTGGAAGCGCCAGGTTATGCCTCCTTTTATACCCCCTCTTTGTTGCTTGGAAAATCAAAAATAAAATGTCGATAAAATCGATTATCATAATTTTGAATCATCAATCCTCACAAGCGAAGAAATATAGTGCTGGTTGCAGTGGGCGAAGGTGATCCTGATGATCGAGCAGTCGCTGGAGCCGGGGGAGCGGCTGGTGGCCCAGTTGAAGTACTCCCGACCCATCGGCACCAACACCAGCCATCGCGCTTTTGTGGTCCAGTACAAGCGCTCAGTTTAAACGCCCCTTTTGCTCCGTCTCTCTTCAATCACCAAGGCAGCCTGCGGCCACAGGAAACGGAGGCAGAGGAGGAACAGAAGCGTCTGCATGCGGAGCGACAGAGCCTGAAGGAGCACCAACGGACCATGAAGATGAAGGCTGAGAATGGCGCTATGTCCAGGTGATTTTTTGAAGTTTTTGAAATTTTTGCAACTTTTTAGAAAATTTTAGGACTCATTAAGATTGATTGGTAAAGCTAACTAAATTGAACGATAACATTTGTGGGAAAGGCAATTGACAGGATGGGCCATGTGTATCAAAGCTCTGCAGTGCCGCAGCTGACAAACATTGGGGAGCCGACTCAGACGCCTATTTGATCGGATGGTTATACATTTCAGCCGAACATTCCATTCAACCGGCAAATATAATTGAAAATTTTCCATCTTCCTTTCATTTTGCTCTATTTCTTTGCATCAACTTCAGTTCTGAACTGAACAACTGATCGTATCTGACTGGAATAATCTTGCAAATGACGTAATTCGGAGCTCCCACGGTTCGTTCAAATCAAGCACACAAGTTCATTCCCTCATCTTAAGAAGCACATATTATGCCGTTTTTCAGCCTTCCTCGGCTTTTTCTCTGTCATTGCCTAAATCTATGCTTATACACACTGCAAACATAAAACAAACGAAACCCTAACAACCCGTTTAACTTGCAAGAGAGCAGGAAAGAGCTATTCCACTGGATCGCCTGCTATATCAACGCTTTATTGGTCTGCCGAATGCTTTTTAACTCTGTTGTTTATTCTTGAAAGATTCCCGCGAACTTTTCTGACACCCATCCCCAGTGCATTTGCTTGAGAATTCAGTGATGGCTCGGCAACACAAGGAATAGATAGAATTAGTGTAGTAAAGCTGAGACACATTTTCCTGAAACTGAGTGTTGTTCTGCTGGGGATTGCTTGCTGTGGTTTGGTGGAAAACTTCAACTTAGGTTTTAACTTATTTAAACAAGTATATGGCGCAAAGCGCAATAGGTGACCGCGGAGCGCATCCTTTATATGAAATTTCGAATTTTGAATTTTGAACACAATATGAATGCATGAAAGTTTGTCACTTAAGAGGGTAAGTCTGTGGTTTCTCAACCAATTTCGAAAGTAAGCACAGATTTGGAAGCGCTATATATGACTAGTGAACAAAAAAACTCAAGTCCTCTGTTCAATTCTTAGCCGTTCAGCTGCTACTAATTATTGATGCTATTGTTATGCGTGAAAGTTTGTCACTCAAGAGGGCAAGTCTTTGGTTTCTCAACCATTTTCAAAAGTAAGCACAGATTTGGAATCGCTATATACGACTTGTGAACAAAAAAACTCAAGTGTTCTGTTCAATTATCAGCCGTTCAGCTGCTACTAATTATTGATGCTATTGTCATGCATGAAAGTTTGTCACTCAAGAGGGAAAGTCTGTGGTTTCTCAACCCATTTCAAAAGTAAGCACAGATTTGGAATCGCTATATACGACTTGTGAACAAAAAAACTCAAGTGTTCTGTTCAATTATCAGCCGTTCAGCTGCTACTAATTATTAATGCTATTGTCATGCACGAAAGTTTGTCACTCAAGAGGGAAAGTCTGTGGTTTCTCAACCCATTTCAAAAGTAAGCACAGATTTGGAATCGTTATATACAACTTGTGAACAAAAAAACTCAAGTTGTCTGTGCAATTCTCAAGATTACAGGTGCTACAGCGCAAAAACTGTATATTGCGATTTTCAAGTCTTTCTACCCAAAAAAGTAATGTTTCAATTGCTCAAAAACCGGGTCTACCCCTCCAGATCTTCCTAAAATAGCATTACCTTTCAGGAAAAAAAAAGTTTGTCCAAATCCGTTGAGAATTCGCCCGGGGCCAGCATTTCCAGATATACATATATACGCATGAGGACAAAAGTTGAGTAACCTCTATAGACCGCGGAGCGGCCCTTCGGGCCGCTCCGCGGTCAAAAATGTAGGAATATCGTTTTTGGTGAGTCAAAGCACTAAACACATGTGCTTGTCAAATGTCGAGTCATCAGTCATTGCACAAGTGGTCAATACAGTCTTGGCCTAAAAAACTGCAATCCATTTCTAGGGTAGCAAAGTTCAAAAAGCGATCAGCCTCATATAGGTCGTGGGAAACTAATATGTGGCACTATTATAAGTCTTCTAAATTAAGATATGCGCATTGTTTTTATAGAAATCTAAGGAAAAATATTTTCTGCAATGCAGATTCCCAGCACTCCCTCATATCCCCCACAATATTCATCATGAGGAAAAATCCTAATTGGCTATTTCTTTTGGTTGGCCTTCATTTCGGCGAAGGGGTTGAAAGTCCGGCAAATCTTCGCCTGATCACCTTCAATCTTTGGGAAGGGGCAAAGCATGTACGAGATGGCGAAGCCAAAGTGGCCCAAACCATCGCTGATTTCGACCCCCACGTCGTTGCCTTTCAAGTTAGTTCGATTTGACACCGACATTTGATGCATTTTGAATGCAAATATTAGATTCAATTCTCTAGCGTTAGCAGCTGCTGGGTCGCAAATTGCACTTGTGCAGTTTTGATTTCAGTAACGTTTCATTGAAATCCTGCCATCATTTAGAAAAATTGCTGGGAGAATTTGAGTATTTATGTCTTTATGACCACTAGCAAGAAAACTGCAGGAGGCCACTGACCGAAGCTTAAGAAAAATTGTGCGAGCATTGAATGCATCAAAATGGAGGATAGTACGCATGCAGAGGTCTGTACGCGATGAAATAGTTATTCTCACTCGCCTCCCTTTGCAAGGGGAAGTGCACAAAGTCAAGTTAGTGCACTCATTTATCCATAAAAAGCATTATTTGCGTGTTTCCTTAATGTCTCCTTGATGTCTCCAATCACGTTCAACTTACAAGCTTAGACCCAAAAAAATTTTTTGAACCATTAAACGATAGACTGAGATATTGAGAGGAAATGTGCAGCGATAATGATTTCCTCTGACACAACAGGTGGGCGGATGGGTCCTCCACGCCCGCCTGGGCAAAATGGGCACGTCCAGCTGTCGAATGGTTTGGTAACCTAGTCCAGCCATCAAATGGCATCGCTGTAGGCAGTCAGATTTTGCTTCCAAGCAACCAAAGTCTTCACTTCAATTTCTGGGCTTCTCATCTTAATTTCCTTCCCTATGGTCCGCATACCGCCTGCGATAAGAAGGCCACTACTGCTCAGCAAGTGACGCCATTCTATATCTGCTTAAAAATACAACTATTCTTTCTATATGCTTAGAAATTCTATATCTGCTTAGATAATGAACTTCTCTACCCCGACTATTTTTGATACAAAACCCTAATCAATTTGCGTTTTGCTCTAGTCAGAAATAAAATAAAGTCAGCATTTTAAAGATCATTTCGGGTGAAATGGAAGATTCTCCGATGTGGATTGTGCATAAATTTGTGAGTCGCCAAAATCAAGTGCAATGGCTGCTACAGAATGCTGCCTTCAGACGCCAATTGGGTAGGCTATTTACTTTTCTGTTCTCGTCCTTATAGCGCCGAGTTTTTTACATTTACACTCTTCTGACAACGATAGGACGCAAGCACCAGCAAACAGGCATCGCATTCAAATTTCGCCACTTTTCTCCAATCTCAAATGCTATCAGGAATGAAATCGCTGGATTTACGGCGAAAGAATTTGTCGAATGTTTGCAGAGAGCAACGAGCCAACATTTCTGCTCGGCGATTTCAACGCACCATCAGCGCTGGATTGGATCCCAGAAGCTGCCCACCTTCACTGCGGCTGGAATATTTCTTGGCCCGTTTCCAAGGTGCTTCCACATTTTGCTCTCCTCCGCCCCTCGACCGGGGAATTCCGGTCCTTTTTGCTCCAAACGTGTTTTTGAGCTCGTGGAAGCGCACGGTTTCGTGGACGCTTTTCGCGAACTGCACCCAGACCCTGTGGCCACACCCGGCAATACTTGGTCGCCCAAAATAAAACGAAGAGGTTGCCATTCTGCTCCTCTTCCATTTGTCCAATTTTGTCACCCTTGAAAGCCAACTCCCGCAACGGCAAGGAGCCGCAGGACCGCATCGATTTCGTCTACTACAAGGAATCACGCTTCTACTTTTTTCTAGCTTGCCAACCGAAATGGGCCACCATTTTAGGGCAAAGGAGTACGGCCGATTGCTGCTGAAGTGCATCCGAATGTAGAGGTTGGCCATGAGCAATGGATTGGAAGCTTTGAAGCGAAGTTGGATTGAGGACTCTGAGCGCACCGAAAGCTGGCCGTCCGATCATTCTTTCGTCATGGTGGATTTTGAAGTGAATCCTGAATAGATCCTTTGTGCCATGATTTTCGCAGCATTCATTCTCCAGATTAATGAATGATATAAATTAATGGCATGGGCATCTAAAATTGTTGGTGTGATGAAAAAATCCGTTTTGACCAACGGCAAGCGTATCCAAGGCAATTGTTAATTCTTAATAATCAGACAGACTTAATTAAGAAGCACAATCGATTAAAAGTGAAAATGAAAGTAGTTGTTGCATTACACCAGATTTTAAACTAAGTTAAAATAAACTGACAGCTGACTGTTTGGCAGTGTTTATGCTGACGTTTCAAAGTTTAAACAAATCCTTTGTAAAAATCTTTAAAATGATAAATTACATCATTGAAACCAACAATTTTTGCATTCACTTCCTCATGAGCAGCTGGCCTCATTGGTTTCGTCATCCGTCATCAGCGATATCGCGTCGATTCCAATCTGGCAATCCAGCCAGATAATTTTCCAATCTGAGCTCTAGACCTTTGAGTTTTACGGCGTAGTTTTCTCGCAGCATATCGGCGACAAAATGCACCTAAAATTAACAACAATAATGCAATTTTTGAAATTTTCTGTTCTTCCAATCAGCATGCCTCAGCGTCAGCGATGCCCCGATCAAGAGTCCCAGCAAAACCATTTACATTGCCTATTTCAAAAAATTACAATTTGAGATAATGACGACTAAACTTTATCTGGCAGGTCTCAAAAATACTTTGCGCCATCTGAAGCAGTAAAATTCATAAAGCCAGAACAAAGATGCCAACCACAAGAGTGCCGGGTGAAATGGGGATGGAAACGCGTCGCCAGTGTCTTGAGTCCACGCTCACCTCCTGCCCCAAGGACTCAAAGAGGCAGTGGCTCAGGTCGTCCAGGCAGACTCTCAATCGTCCCTCCACCCCAGCCTGGTAGTAGCTGCAAAAGGGGCCCATTACCCAACTGAGGGAAGTAAGATGGGCAGGACTTGAATGCCAGACGAGCTGGTCCGGTGACAGTGAAGACGGGGGAGGAGAGCAGGAAGACGTCCTGTCGATCTTTTGTGAGCCCAGCATAGGCGAATATACCCTCTGCAAGTTTGATTGGGGCCTTATCTAAGTATTCTGTGTAAATATGTAAATGTAAATAAACAATGAGTTTCAAACAACTAATTACCAGGGAACGGCTGGGATAAACTTTTAGCTTTTAGCATTTATTTTAGCATTTATGCATTTATTCTATGCTCCAGCGAAGTCAGGCGTTTGTATGCTTCATAGTTTCACTCCACCAAACGCAAAATCAAAATAAGTAATTTAAGTGGGAATTGAAAACGAAAACAAAAAACGCGAATCGTAAAATAACTTCTTAAAAGGAATGAGCTTAAATTCGGGGCAACTAAAAACCATTGCTGGCATCGGCGTAGATCCCTGTGAGACTGTTGTCCACCTGCCGGTCGCTCAGTCGCCACTCCCGAGCCCCGCCAGCTGAGGCTGGCAGACTCAGCCCACTCGACCTATGCAACCTCAGCCTTCAAGAGCAGCATACAGGGTGATCCAGGCACCAGGAAACACTCACTTTGATCAGCTGTCAAATGACTTCTAGTGACTTTAATAAGTTTATGCTCTCATTGGAAAGAAATTTTTAGAGTCACTAGAAGTCATTTTACAGCTGATCAAAGTGAGTGTTTCCTGGTGGTGTTTCCTGGAAACACTCACTTTGATCAGCTGTAAAATGACTTCTAGTGACTCTAATAATTTCATGATCTCATTGGAAAGAAATTCTTAGAGTCACTAGAAGTCATTTTACAGCTGATCAAAGTGAGTGTTTCCTGGTGGTGTTTCCTGGAAACACTCACTTTGATCAGCTGTAAAATGACTTCTAGTGACTCTAATAATTTCATGATCTCATTGGAAAGAAATTCTTAGAGTCACTAGAAGTCATTTTACAGCTGATCAAAGCGAGCGTTTCCTGGTGCTTGGATGCCCCTGAATAGCTTCTCTCCTCAATCAGGACCTGGGGCCGTTGAAGTAGGAGCAGACGCTGGAGTCGTCGAAGTCGCAGGCCACCAGCGGACAGGCGCCCGGCTCTGAGCGGGAGGCTATAGGTTGGTTATTGGATTTATTCGAGGCTGAGGCTGAAGGGGGCTTTGAACGAAGTGGGGGGTTGGGCGCGAAGGTTTCCGGACGCACGGGACGCGGTTGGGAGGATTCCGTCTGCCGAGCCACTGTCGGTGTGAGCCAAAACCCGAAGGGCCGCTCCGGAATATCGTTTTTGGTGAGTCAAAGCACTAAACACATGTGCTTGTCAAATGTCGAGTCACCAGTCATTCATTGCACAAGTGGTCAATACAGTCTTGGCCTAAAAAACTGCAAACCATTTCTAGGGTAGCAAAGTTCAAAAAGCGATCAGCCTCATATAGGTCGTGGGAAACTAATATGTGGCACTATTATAAGTCTTCTAAATTAAGATATGCGCATTGTTTTTATAGAAATCTAAGGAAAAATATTTTCTGCAATGAAGATTCCCAGCACTCCCTCATATCCCCCACAATATTCATCATGAGGAAAAATCCTAATTGGCTATTTCTTTTGGTTGGCCTTCATTTCGGCGAAGGGGTTGAAAGTCCGGCAAATCTTCGCCTGATCACCTTCAATCTTTGGGAAGGGGCAAAGCATGTACGAGATGGCGAAGCCAAAGTGGCCCAAACCATCGCTGATTTCGACCCCCACGTCGTTGCCTTTCAAGTTAGTTCGATTTGACACCGACATTTGATGCATTTTTGAATGCAAATATTAGATTCAATTCTCTAGCGTTAGCAGCTGCTGGGTCGCAAATTGCACTTGTCCAGTTTTGATTTCAGTAACGTTTGATTGAATACTGCCATCATTTAGAAAAATTGCTGGGAGAATTTGAGTATTTATGACCACTAGCGAGAAAGCTGCAGGAGGCCACTGAGCGAAGCTTAAGAAAAATTGTGCGAGCATTGAATGGATCAAAATGGAGGATAGTACGCATGCAGAGGTCTGTACGCGATGAAATAGTTATTCTTACTCGCCTCCCTTTGCAAGGGGAAGTGCACAAAGTCAAGTAAGTGCACTCATTTATCCATAAAAAGCATTATTTGCGTGTTTCCTTAATGTCTCCTTGATGTCTCCAATCACGTTCAACTTACAAGCTTAGACCCAAAATAATTTTTTGAACCATTAAACGATAGAATGAGACATTGAGACGACATGTGCAGCGATGTGATTTCCTCTGATACAACAGGTGGGCGGATGGGTCCTCCACGCCCTCTTGGGCAAAATGGGCACGGCCAGCTGTCGAATGGTTTGGTAACCTAGTCCAGCCCTCAAATGGCATCGCTGTGGGCAGTCAGATTTTGCTTCCAAGCAACCAAAGTCTTCACTTCAATTTCTGGGCTTCTCATCTTACTTTCCATCCCTATGGTCCGTATACCGCCTGCGATGAGAAGGCCACAACTGCTCAGCAAGTGACGCCATCCTATATCTGCTTAGAAATACATTCTATATGCTTGGAAATTCTATATCTGCTAAGATAACGAACGCACTTCTCTCCCCCAACTATTTATGACACAAAAACCCAATAAATTTGCGTTTTGCTCTGGTCTGAAATAAAATAAATAAAATTAAAGTAAACAAGAAAATATCGGCCATAGCCAATACATGCGCGGCCTTGTTTACCTTGTTAAGCAATGAAATAAACAATAAAGAACTCAAGAAAAATTGAAATGACTCAAACAAAAGGAATCAGTAACAAATTGATATTGGTCTATTTTGGGTTTCTGAGGCATTTAAGAGCCAGTATGCGAGAGGATTAAGATGACTTGTAGGAGGGGTATTCCACTTACGAAAAAATGAAGGTTCGAGTTGGAAGCCGTGATTGGGCCATGATTTTGGTCCATTTAGTTGTCATCTCAGCCCAAGAAACCCTGGCCCAAAATATGGCTCCCTTACAGAGAAATGGCCATTTTTCGAACACCTTATTTTTTGACCCTTGGAGCACCGAAAAATCAAATTTTGACCAATTTCAACCAAAATAATTAAACGAACCCCCAATTTTTATATATCAATCGAACCGCAAAAATACAACAAGTTTTATAGTGACAATGATTTTTTCCAAAAGAAAAATTTTTTTATTTGATTTTTGAAAAAAACGATTTTTGCATTTTGCAATTTTGGGCACAAAAAAACTGATTTCAAAAAATGGTCAAAAAATTAAAGGCTAAGACCTAGCCTATCTTTTTATTCACTTTCTTGCCGTCATTTTGTAATATATTACATTGCAAATGGCGATGTGACAGTCGGAAAATTTTTTGATTGAAAATTGCAAGTCCGATTTTGCCCCTATGTTATAACATAGGCAAAAAATCACCAAAAAATTGTTATTCTCAAAATTGTAATTTTTTGACCTGAAATGTTTTATTTGGGTCCCATACACCCCGCTGTATCATTTGTTTCCCCAGATTTATTCTCAATCTGCTCAAACTGAAATGCCCTTTTTCCTATGCTTTAACATTGCCTATGCTATAACATAGGAAAAAGGGCATTTCAGTTTGAGCAAATTGAGAATAAATCTGGGGAAACAAATGATACAGCGGGGTGTATGGGACCCAAATAAAACATTTCAGGTCAAAAAATTACAATTTTGAGAATAACAATTTTTTGGTGATTTTTTGCCTATGTTATAACATAGGGGCAAAATCGGACTTGCAATTTTCAATCAAAAAATTTTCCGACTGTCACATCGCCATTTGCAATGTAATATATACCAAAATGACGGCAGAAAGTGAATAAAAAGATAGGCTAGGTCTTAGCCTTTAATTTGTTGACCATTTTTTGAAATCAGTTTTTTTGTGCCCAAAATTGCTTAATGCAAAAATCGTTTTTTTCAAAAGTCAAATGAAAAAATTTTTCTTTTGGAAAAAATCATTGTCACTATAAAACTTGTTGTATTTTTGCGGTTCGATTGATATATAAAAGTTGGGGGTTCGTTTAATTATTTTGGTTGAAATTGGTCAAAATTTGATTTTTCGGTGCTCCAAGGGTCAAAAAAGTAGGTGTTCGAAAAATGGCCATTTCTCTGTAAAGGAGCCATATTTTGGGCCAGGGTTTCTTGGGCTGAGATGACAACTAAATGGACCAAAACCATGGCCCAACCACGGCTTCCAACTCGAACCTTCATTTTTTCGTAAGTGGAATATCCCTTCTCTAACCTCTCGCAAACTGTCTCTTAAATGATAAACAACAGTCTAAATCATACTTATCTGGGGGTCAAATGGTAGGGAGGGGGGCGACCACGTGCGTCCGAAGGGGGGCAGGGGGCGCCTTCCTATGCTTTCCCTACGTGGTAGGTCCGGGGGGGGGGGGGGTGCGGGGGGGGCGCTTTGGGGGGGCTGGGGTGGCGGGGGCCCGCAAGGGTAGGGATGTATTGCCAATTTTTGGAAAAAAAATTTATATTTTACGACCCCCAAGATCAATTTTTTGCCTTGGCAGATGTGGTACGTCCGGCGCGGTCGAGGTTTTTTGACCATAAATCAAGAACCAATCAAAATGGTGTCGATCCCAAAAAAACGCCCCGAAACACCACCCAGACGGACCTTCATGCAAAAAATTAGCCAATTTCATTGAAAAACCGCGGAGTAGTGGCCGCGAACACACACATGACGGACGAAAAATGGGGTAACAGCTTAAGCGGGCCTTGGCCACCCGCCGCTCCGGGCAGGGCGCCAGAGCTCCTACGGCCTCCGGGCACGGGTGCTACGGCCCCTACGCTTCGCCTAGCATGCTTCGCATGCTAGGCTACGCTCCAGGGCCTCCGCACCCATGCCCTCCGGCCTCCGGAGCTCTGACTGCCCTGCCCTCCGCGGCAGGCGGCCTTCGGCCGTGCAAAAATATAAACAGCTTAAATGTAACATTTTAAAGATCATATCGGGTGAAATCGAAGATTCTTCGACGTGGATCTGGGCCAACTCTGTGAGTCGCCAAAAGCAAGTGCAATGGCTGCTACAGAATGCTGCCTTAAGACGCCAATTGGGTAGGGTTTTATGATTCTGTTTTCGTCCTTATAACGCTATGCCCATCCAAGTTTTTTACATTTACACTCTTCTGACAACGATAGGACACAAGAACCAGCAAACAGGTATTGTATTCAAATTTCGCCACTTTTCTCTCATCTCAGTTCTATCAGGATGAAATCGCTGGATTTACGAAGAAGTTGTGGAATGCTTGCAGAGAGCGACGAGCCAACATTTCTGCTTGGCGATTTCAACGCACCGTCAGCGCTGGATTGGACCCCAGAAGCTGCCCACCTTCACTGCGGCTGGAACATCTCTTGGCCCGTTTCCAAGGTGGTTCCACATTTTGCTCTTCTCCCTCACATCTCCCAACCCCACCCCCTACCGCCCCATCCCGATTTTTACCAACCAAAATTTTTGCAATGAAAAACAACCAACTACCCAACTTTTTGCAATGAAAAACAACCAACTACCCAACAATTGAGTGACCCGGTGGAGGGGGGGGGGGGTAAAACCAACCAACTTCGGCGTGGATTCATTTTTAAATCGGGTAAGGTATGTCTCCTCCGCTCCTCGACCGGGGAATTGTGGTCCTTATTGCCCCAATCGTGTTTTTGAGCTCGTGGAAGCGCACGGTTTCGTGGACGCTTTTCGCGAAGTGCACCCAGACCCCGTAGCCACACCCGGCAATACTTGGTCGCCCAAAATAAAACGGAGAGGTTGCCAGTCTGCTTCTCTTCCATTTGTCCAGTTTTATCACCTTTGAAAGCCAAATCCCGCAACGGCAAGGAGCCGCAGGACCGCATCGATTTCGTCTACTACAAGGAATCACGCTTCTACTTTTTTCTAGCTTGCCAACCGGAAATGGGCCATCATTTTAGGGCAAAGGAGTACGACCAATTGCTGCTGAAGTACATCCGGATGTAGAGGTTGGCCATGAGCAATGGATTGGAAGCTTTGAAGCGAAGTTGGATTCAGGACTCTGAGCGAACCGGAAGCTGGCCGTCCGATCATTCTTTCGTCATGGTGGATTTTGAAGTGAATACTGAATAGATCCTTTGTGCCATGTTTTTCGCAGCATTCGTTCCCCGGATCAATCGATGATAAATTAATGACATGGTCATCTAAAATAGTCGGTGTGATGGAAATATCAGTTTTTTCACAATGACAGGCGTATCCAAGGCAATTATTGTTAATAATCAGGCCGTCTAAATAAAGAAGCACAATCGTTTAAGCTTATGGGTGTTGAAAAAAAGTTGTTGTATTAGACCAGATTTTAAATTAAGTTAAAATAATCTCTAAGAATTACCGCGGGGACGACTCTTTATTAAGGCATGCAATTTCAATTTTTGGACAAAAGAGCCACATTTGGCTTGCCGATGGTACCAGATATAAACTATGCTTGACAAATAAATTACATCATAAAAAGGAATATTTTTCGCATTATATTATCGCAATATTCGCAATTCGTAATATTTTTCATCAAGAGCAGCTGGCCTCATTGGTTTCGTCGTCCGTCATCAGTGAAATCGCGTCGATTCCGATCTAGCAATCCAAACGGGTATTTTTCAAGTCTGAGTTTCAGGCCTTTGCGGTTTACAGCGTAGTTTTCTCGCAGCATATCGGCGACGAAATGCACCTAAAATTAACAGAAATAAAGCCTGATTAAAATCAATTGTTCCTCCAACCAGTGCAACTCAGCCAAGAGCCACATCCAATTTTTTTGCATAATTCAAAATCATAAATTGAGGTAGTGACTCCAGTTTTTTCTAGCAGTTCTTAACAAGGGAATATCGGCTATCGCCAATAGATGCGCGGCCATCTTGACACTTAACAGGCTACATTCCAGTTCCTTCAAATGATTACTTCGGTTGAACCGGGAATGAGTGCAGTGACAAAAAAAGACCTGCAGCAGAAATGCAGTAGGAAACACGGCAGCTTGAGATTCGTTTCAGTTTGGGGAAAATGTAGGCTGTAATGCTTTCTTTGAACCACAAATCACATGCTCAGGATTGTCAGGAATTTTGTTCCAGAACAAAGTGCATCTTTGAGCCATGGCATGTGGAGGTTGAGCATAGTTGCCCATTGCAGGGTTTCAGTTTACCACAGTAACTATAACTCAATTGGATTAATAAACAACACACAGAAATGAAATTTTAAGGTCTCGTTTTGGTTTCTGAGGGTTTTAAAACTAAAAATAATATTTTTAATAATTAATACAAATAAAATTCACACTTTCGAAAAAATTTTGAATTTCAAGGCCCTGATTTTCGAGGTTTTTTGACCATAAATCGAGAACAAGTCAAAATTTCGCCGATCCCAAAAAAACGCCCCGAGCCACCACCCAGACTGACCTGCATGCAAAATTTCAGCCCATTTGGTTGAAAAACCGAGGAGTACGGGCTCTGGAACCACATATATATCCCTCCACCCCGTTCCCGGACGTTTGCGAACGTTCAGAACGTTCCCGGGGGTTTTTCTGAAGTTCTTGTGTTGGCTACGCCCGACTCCTGGTACTATTGTCAGTCCTTGGTACTCCACGACTTATGGTGGTAGCCGTAGTAGCTCCCTATCGGTCGCTACGGCCAAGATAAGCCTCCAAAAAAATTTTGGGCCCACCCATTTTGGGCGGTCCCAAAAAGTAGTCCGGGAGTGTTCTGGCCCCATATTGGGCTGGCGCGAGGGAGCAAGGCGACCGTCAGCGCCCAGCCCCTCTTTTCGACCCAGGTGTATGTTTTGAGGGTTATTGCTAGATCTTAATTTTGATAAGGCTCTTGCTCCTCACATGAAGCTCCATTTGCTCCGATTCTTTTTTCATTGGAAAGAGCATCTTCTAATTGACCAAAACTCGCGAGAAATCACCAGAAAGTTGCAGCAATCATTAGCAAATCACTCAAAACCATTTGTCCGAACTCCTTCTTCTTCTTCTCCTTCTCCTCCGCATCTATTCAATGGACGATAGTAGGTATTCATTTCATCCCCCCCCCGCCCTGGGTCCCTGGGCTCCGTGCATTATTTGTTTATTCATAACTCTTCAGTTAAACTAAGGAGCTATATGCACCAGTGGTGTAGTGGTCTAAGCGATTGGTCAGCTGGATGTAACTGGCTGTTTCGAATCCTTCTTTCACATTCATTTTAATTTTTGGTGTATTTAAAGTTGAGAAAATGGTATATCATCGGCAGGCCAAATGTAAGGCATTTTTCTCCCAAAAATCGATTGCTCTGAGTGTTGCCAATGAAAATTTCTCAAAAATTAGTTATTTTGCATTGTGCATTGTATTTTCAATTTCGAAACTTTTCTTTGTGTTACATTTTTCAATAAAAAGTTTACTTTTCATTAATTATTTATTTGTTAATCTAATAAAATCTTATCTAAATATAAAACCAACAAAATTAAATCGGTATTTGTACATTTTATACTACATTAAAAGTGGAAGAAATATCTGGTACCATCGGCAAGCCAAATGTGAGTCTCTTTTCTCCCAAATTTGCAATTGCCTCGAGTAAAAAGTCAAGGAAATACAATTTCTAGTAGTGCAATCTGCTGCGTCATCTGCATTTTGTTTTTGGGCGCGCATGGAAAGAGACACTGAACTGCGCGCCAAAAACAAAATGCAACTGTCCAAGCAGCAGATTGCACTACTAGAAATTGTATTTCCTTGACTTTTTACTCGAGGCAATTGCAAATTTTGGAGAAAAGAGACTCACATTTGGCTTGCCGATGGTACCAGATTATATATATATGCGGACAGACGGACGAAAAATGGGGTAACTGTATAAGCGGGCCTTGGCCGCCTGCCGCTTCGGGCAGGGCGCCAGAGCTCCTCCGGCCTTCGGGCACGGGTGCTACGGCCCCTACGCTTCGCCTAGCATGCTTCGCATGCCAGGCTACGCTCCGGGGCCTCCGCACCCATGCCCTCCGGCCTCCGGAGCTCTGACTGCCCTGCCCTCCGCGGTAGGCGGCCTGCGGCCGCGCAAAAATACTCTGTGCCATCTGAAGCAGTAAAATTCGCCAAACCAGAACAAAAGATGCCAACCACAAGAGTGCCCGGGGAAATAGGGATGGAAACGCGCCGCCAGTGTCTTGAGTCCACGCTCACCTCCTGCCCCAGGGACTCGAAGAGGCAGTGGCTCAGATCGTCCAAGCAGACTCTTAATCGTCCCTCCACCCCTGCCTGGTAGTAGCTGCAAAAGGGACCCATTATCCAACTGAGGAATAGAGGATGGGCAGGACTTGAATGCCAGACGAGCCGGACCGGTGACAGTGAAGACGGGGGAGGAGAGCAGAAAGACGTCCTGCCGATCTTTTGTGAGCCCAGCATAGGCGAACATACCCTCTGCAAGTTTGATTGGGGCCTTATTAAAGTATTCTAACCAGTGAATGGCTGGGATAAACTTTTAGCATTTATCTTAGCATTCCAGCGAAGTCAGGCGTTTTTATGCTTCATAGTTTCACTCCACCAAACGCAATATCGAAAATGAGTAATTTAATTGGGAATTGAAAACTAAAACAAAAAACGCTATTTGTAAAATAACTTTTTAGAAAGAATGAGCTTAAATTCAGGGCTGGCAAGTAAAAACCATTGCTGGCGTCGGCGTAGATGCCTGTGAGGCTGTTGTCCACCTGCCGGTCGCTCAGTCGCCACTCCCGAGCCCCGCCAGCTGAGGCTGGTAGACTCAGTCCAGACGACCTACAACTTCAGCCGCCTTGAAGAGCAGCATACAGGCTGATCCAAGCACCAGGAAACACTCACTTTGATCAGCTGTAAAATGACTTCTAGTGACTCTAATAATTTTATGTTCCCATTGATAGGAAATTTTTAGAGTCACTAGAAGTCATTTTACAGCTGATCAAAGTAAGTGTTTCCTGGTGCTTGGATCACCCTGTATAGCTTCTCTCCTCAAACAGGACCTGGGCCCATTGAAGTAGGAGCAGACGCTGGAGTCATCGAAGTCGCAGGCCACCAACGGACAGGCGCCCGGCTCTGAGCGAGAGGCTGGAGGTTGAGATTGGATTTATTCGAGGCTGAGGCTGAAGGAGGCTTGAAACGGAGTGGAGGGTTGGGCGCGAAGGTTTCCGGGCGCACCGGACGCGGTTGGAAAGATTCCGTCTGTCGGCCGACTGTGAACTCCTTCACTCGCTGCTGGGCTACTGGAGCACGCTGGTTGAAGGCTGCAAGGTTTCGATTATTTTAGCTTCACTGGAACCAAACTGACTTTTGAGATTGGAACTGGGAAGGAGGTTGGAACTGAGGGATAGAGGACAAGCAAGAAAGGTGAGCGGATAGAGAAGGACAAGAGAGGAAGAGGCACAGTCAGGCGGTGCAGGAAGTGGTGATTGGCCGTGAAGGGAGAGACCAGGGCGGACAGGAAGCTCGGGGACAATGGGCTCAGGGAGGGTGACATAGGAGGCGTCCAGGACCACACGCTGCGGCTTCACCAGCTCCGGAGTTTCCAGCGGCATCTCGATCACCTCGTCCGGCACCACCTTCAATTGCTCTTCTCCATCACCTGTCTCTCTAGTCCAACTCTTGAGGGAGCGAAGGGGGAGGGGCTAGGCTAGAAATACCAATAGATTGGAAGAAAGGTGGTCGATTTCTAAATCTAGCAGGACAAGGGCATGGGTCTTTTCAACCGATTGTCTTCCAGTTGAAAATGATTTCGCCACTCTATTAGGTTGTGGGAGACTGAGAGTAATTTGAGTACCTTGGCGAGGTCGGCGCTGATGTCCGGGTGTGGAGCGCTGATGTCCGGTGGTTGCCAGTCCTGTAGGCCGTAGTCCAGGGCTGCAGGGCGTCGGAAGCCGTGGAATCCGGGCAGGGCGCTGTCCTGGGCCTTCCCAGGCCCTGTAGCTGCAGCAGGGAGAGGATCGCTGTTGGCCAGCAGCGGAAGCAAAGGGGCCATGTTCTGCAGCAGACTCAGCAGGTCGATGTTGCCCAGGCCGCCTGCTCCACCGCCTCAAAGCTTTCATTGATCGTCAAGAGAAACAGCAGCCGTTCGCCAAGATTTGCGGCACTGAAAACCTTGTCATTCACTGAAAAGAGTGCTCCCCTGTTTGGCCTCAATAAAATCATGTAAGAATAACCAGATTCTAACATTATTTTATCAATATTTTTCTTTCTCGATGGTAAAATACTGAACTTTCAGGCAGACTTATTGTGGCGCATAATATGATATGCAAATTCCAGGTATCACAATATAATGAAAATTCATATTTCATGAGAATGCATAAAATGAATAGAATAAAATCAAAATCTACCCAAATTTATAAAGTCAAAATACACTGCATTTTATAATTCTGTAATTTGTGAATTACGTATGAAATACGTGAATTTGTAATGACGGAATACGATAGAAGATTCACAAAAATCAAAGTAAGAGCTCTCCCATTTCTGGCCCAGCAAATTGCCGAAACATCAGGCAGACCAACCAGCAGCGGCCGTCTCCGGGAACAGGCTGAAGGAGAGCGGCGGGAAGAAGTCGTCAAAGAAGGAGCTGGCCGGCGTCGTCGTCGTCGCCTGCGTCGTCGTGGTCGTCGTCGTGGTGCTCGGCGTCGTCGAAGTGCTCGTAACAGTGACAGGGGGAGTAGGAGTGGTAGGTGGCAGTGTGGGCGCTTCTGGCTCTCCCTCCACCCTGTCGGCCACAATCAGCATAGGCCGCGGTCCTGGCCTATGCTGGCTTGGCGGTGGCCGGGCAAGAGGCCGGTAGGGCGGCTGGTAGTAGGGGTAGTCGGCGACTTCGGGCGGGGGGCGGAAGTAGCCCCAGTTGCGGCGGGGGCCGGGGAAGCGGAGGGCGGCCGGGATGCCGGGGTGAGGGCGGCTGCGGTCGTCCTGCTGTCGGGGGAGATAGAGACTGCCGGCGTCCCATTGGCTGGAGGAGCTGCGTTTGGAGCGGGGTTTGGCGAGGCTGCTGAGGTCTGGAAATGTGGAGTGGGAGGGTGAGGGGTTTTAGGGAGGGGCTTTGAGGACGATTTGGCAGCATTCATGCCATGCGAAAGGGAGAGTGAGGAAAGTAAGGAATAGGCGTAAATACTGTCCCTTTCGCATGGCATGAATCCTGCTGAGGTCTGTAAATGAGAAGTGGGAGGGTGAGGGGTTTGGGGAGGGGTTTTGAGGACGATTTGGATGGATTCAGGCCATGCGAAAGGGACAGTGAGGAAATTGAGTGATAGGTGTAGAGAGGATAGGTTTGTCTAGTACTCGATGGACAAGGCTGGGCAACGTAGGACACGTCGTCGATGGCAATGTAGCCGGGGCCTTGAATCTCGGCGTAAAATACAATCTACAAACATTCTACTTTGATTGATTGCTCTTTAGGCAGTTCATAGTCACCTGAAAGGGCTTTAGATGGGGCGGGATAGGGATTTCGCGGTACTGCCATTTATGGCGCTGAAAGCCATCAATACTCAGCAGGCACTGTACTTCCTGGCTTCCCATCTCCTGCCGACAAACCTCAAACAGTCCACATTTGCCAAGCATTCAGTGGCCCACACACTTAAAATCCAACTCTAAGACGACTGGACATGGACTTCTTCCTGAACCAGAAGCTCAACAGTCCTTCTTCTATCTGGCAAGGCAGCACTGAACTGGTCAGAGCTGCGCTCAATCGTCCCCCGGCCTTGCCTTTCACGTAGGCATATTCATCGGCTGCCAAGCGATGATGAGTTCTTTCATGGCTGTCCAGCAAGCAAACGCAAGAAAAAACGCCGTCCAAGTCGCCCTCTAGGAAGGCCTCTCGGGCGTTGTGCCAGAGTCCAGCTGCAAAAAACATATTTTTGAAATTTCTGCATGAAAATGTCAAAATAATATAAAATAAATGTTTATGCAAAAAAATTGAAAAATTCAAAATTTTTGCATTGAATAGATGGAATTTTATGAATAGAAACAAAATTGACCTCCAGTCAGAGTCATCGTTTATCCCGTTCTCGGCATTGTGCCACTCACAGGGCAGGGCACCAAAGCGGCAATTCAGCCGAGGTAGCTCCTCAACCAATCCCGCCTCCTCTGCTGAGCTCAGGCAAACCACTGCAAGGAGAGCGCAATTTGCCAGTCATCCTTTTAGGAAAAACTTTTGGAAATAAAGTCCCAACTGGCGAAAATGGCAGCAAGCCACATGAGGAGACGATTTGTGGGCAATTGCTAAGGCCCAGTGTTCATAGCACCAAAATCTGGGGGAAATGTTTCGTTTTCAGACTGGGCCGAAATGGGCTGTGGGCCTGGGGAGTAATGGAGGAGGTGCGTCCTGTGGCCAGTGCGTGTGTGGGTATTTATGAACTGGACTGGATAAAGGCTGGACACACCTGGGTATGTCCGGGAATAGCCGGAAGGAATGGGGTCGTCATGGAGCCCCTCCCCCCAAATGTCCCTCCTCTACCTTCCTGGTCCAATCCTTCTTTGTCCTCCATTTGAACAGCCCTGACCAGCCAAATCCCCCCATGTCCTGCGCTTTTTTTCTGATTCAGGTGGAGGGGAAACCTGCCGGACTAGGGGACAAATAATCTTGTTTTTTTGACCACTTTTACTTTTCATGAACACCAATAGTTCAAGATGATATAAAGAAGTGATTGCCCAATTGCTCGAATTCGAAATTACCTTCACTGCTCCTGCGTGGTAAAAACGGCGTGACACTATATTTTTCGACCTATCCACAACAAATCTGAACGTTGCCTATCCTAGACGAAGACGGAACTATTCAAATTACAATTGATTCAATTCGAGCAAATTAAGCCCTAAACCAATTTGTTGGCTGAGAAGAAGGCAAGGTTTTGCGCTATGGAAAATTTGAAAAAAAATAAATTCGACACTTTATGACAAATCGGACTGAAATAAATTTTGCGATTTTTCAAACAACGGGATAAATTAAAAAGCTAACGCCTAAGCTAACGGGATAAATTAAAAAGCTAACGGGATAAATTAAATTAAATCGCTTTGAATGAACTGAAAATTAAATAATTTGAGATAAATGAGAAAACTAGCCAAAAAGCCTCTAAAAATCTCACCCTGCATAAAGTGAAGATTAATTAGTGAAATATCACACTATAAATTAACAAAAAAGTACCTTTAAAAAGCGTGAAAATCGATTTTTGCCTTGCTCTTTCTAGTAAAGCCAATGCGCTAGAATAATGCGAATCAAAAAAGACGTTTCGCTTAGCGAGATTTTGGAAATTTCCCCGACAAACAAGAATCTCTCCCGCTAGCATAGCCATTATAACTGTCTAATTTGCACCGGTACATAGCAATAAAAACACATGGAATAGCTAATTCGTGTAGAAAATTATTGATTTCGATTTTGATTCGATTTTGGTAGACTTCGTTTTGATTCCTTAACCAAAAAATTAGTTTAATTTAAAGTAGATTGCGAAGACGGTGAGACGGGCGAGTTACAAATTAAACGTTATCTTCTGAACACAATCAGGATCAACGATCAGAATGTTTTTGCATCACTACTTTTGCACAGTGATCCTGCAAAACCTTCTTCTGTTTGGTAGTTACCGTGAGGTGCTACCTTCACTTCCAGCTGTTAATGCTGTGATTCTTCAGAAAAAAAGAAAACCCCCTGGTGAGATGTGCGAGTTACAAAATTAACAATTATCTTGTGCACACAATCAGGACTAAGAAAACCCCCCGGTGAGATGGACGAGATACAAGATTAATCCTTATCTTGCGCACACAATCAGTAAGACTGCCTATAAAAGGGGATTGGATCGAGCCATATTTCAGTCCCCAAATCCCTACTTTTCTAAGCCCAACCCCTGGCCATTTGGACACAGTATGTCCGGCTACCCTTCGTCGTAAGCCGCCTCCTTCCCTCTCCAGGCTTCCTCATCATCTTGCTCTTATCACATGGACATGAGCGGATGATGAAGAAGCTTGGGGAGTGGAGATTGGTGCACCCTCTTCGACCCTGTCCCACAGTGACTAAATTTTTGGCCTCTGGTGTGGACTAGTCCTCTGGATTGACGCGACCAGACACTGTCCTCCCAATCCAATGTTCACAGCTCAGCTTGCAACTGGCTGTTTCCCACCTTCCTACCCCAATCCCAGACCCACCTCAATGTCAACCTGAATCCTCTCCATGGCCAAGAGCTAAAACTCCATCGCCGCCAGCAACCCTGGCCCCAGCGCGACGGGGCCTTTTAAGATTGGCCGGCGCTGGGGAACATGTGGTGTGCTTGGTGTCCAGAGCCGCTCAAACATGCCCAAACATCTCCTGCTTTCAGTGATGGGCTCAGGTCAGCCACCTTCTTTTGTAGAACTAGGGTCTAGGCATGGGATGGGCATGTCTCAATCATAGTGCGATTTAGTAAGGGACTGGGCTAGTTAACATTGATGGCGAGTTCTTAGCTCCAGTAGCGGCAGCAAATCAGTTCCCGATTTTTTTGGCCTTACTCAGAGTTGACAGCTGAAAGTAAATCAGCTGCCAACTTCTGCTTTCAGGCTTTTTTGGCCTGCCACAGAGTCGACAACTGAAAGTAAATCAGCTGCCAACTTCTGATATTAGGCATATTCTAGCCTTACACAGAGTTATCCTGGGGTTTCATCCCTCCCTTTTTTCCCATCCCTCCTGTCCTTCCCTCCCTCCCTCCCGTCCTTCCTTCCCTCCCATCCTTCCATTCCCTCCCGTCCTTCCCTCCTGTCCTTTCCTTCCCGTCCTTCCCTTCCCTCCTGTCCTTCCCTTCCCTCCCACCCTTCCATTCCCTCCCGTCCTTCCCTCCTGTCCTTCCCGTCCTTCCCGTCCTTCCCGTCCTTCCCGTCCTTCCCGTCCTTCCCGTCCTTCCCGTCCTTCCCGTCCTTCCCGTCCTTCCCGTCCTTCCCGCCCTTCCCTTCCATCCTTCCATTCCCTCCCATCCTTCCATTCCCTCCCGTCCTTCCCTCCTGTCCTTCCCATCCTTCCCGTCCTTCCCTTCCCTCCCGTCCTTCCCTTCCCTCCCATCCTTCCATTCCCTCCCTTCCTTCCCATCCTTCCCGTCATTCCCTTCCCTCCCATCCTTCCCGTCCTTCCCTTCCCTCCCGTCCTTCCCTTCCCTCCCATCCTTCCTTTCCCTCCCATCTTTCCCTCATGTCCTTCCCTTCCTTCCCGTCCTTCCATTCCCTCCCATCCTTCCATTCCCTCCCGGGTTGTGGCAATAAACTGAAACTAAAAATTAACAACTGAGACTGTTATTTTTGTAAGCTATGATCCAAAAGACATGAAATAGAGCTTGTTTCAGTTTCAAATTTTGAGTTTCAGTTTTTTGCCAAATATATAGGAGAATTGTCAATAAACTGGAACTAAAAATTTGAAACTGAAACAACCTTTATTTCATGCCTTTTGGATCATAGCTTACAAAACACACAGTCTCAGTTGTTACTTTTTAGTTTCAGTTTATTGCCAAATATATTGGCGGAAGTGGCAATAAACTGAAACCAAATGCACTTGAATGATAAATTGAAAACGAGCAATCAAAACATCAAAGCAGTGGACATGATAGAGTCGATAAAGCATTAATGTCATAGAAGATTTAAAATATTATAGTAAAGTTCAAAAT
Source organism: Ptycholaimellus sp. GST1_10 (assembly GCA_030248095.1). Taxonomy (NCBI): domain Eukaryota; kingdom Metazoa; phylum Nematoda; class Chromadorea; order Chromadorida; family Chromadoridae; genus Ptycholaimellus; species Ptycholaimellus sp. GST1_10. The sequence continues at coordinate 55,165 of JASANA010004677.1, forward strand.
AGTAGAGTCTGTCATACATGCGCATTGTTTTCACAGCGCAAATGCCAGATACGCTAAAGCGCCTCCAAGAAACTACTTCGGAATAAAAACGAATGAGTCACTACTCACTATCAGCCTCCGTGGGAAAAAGAGGGGAGGTGGAAGAGATGGATGGAGATGAGGAAGGAAGCAGTGGTTCGGAAATCGATCAAAGCGACATTATTCCTGGCCAGTTTCACATTAAGTTGCCCTTGGAAGTGTGGAAAGCAATTGGTAAGTTGGGTAAGTGTAGTGGTTGAACAAAGTAGGCTCTATTGAAGAGGAGACCTGCAAAGAAGTGGTCGGAGAAAAGGGGAAGAAGTTTGGCTACCGGCGAGCTAAGTCTAGCCTCTGGCGCATGGCCATCTTGGATGAGGTGGAGAAGATGAATCCCTTCTGCCAGATTGACCGCTCCTCTGCCTCCCTCATGCTCAAGTGCCCCCTCAGCTCACTCATTATCTGCTTTCCTTCATGCAATGCCAGTACAGGGCTTCTTCATACACGGGTGACGAAGGCTACGCCAAATGCACCATGAAATGCCGGCGGCCCACTAGGGACTCTCCTCCACAAGCCTGTCCCGTTGTCCTAACGGCGATCATCGATAAAAAGCCAGATGAAGAGGTTCATCGAGCAGAGACCCTGAAGAGTGGTTGATAATGAGCAATACTGTTGTAGGTGGAGGTGGTTCGAATGAAGGTGCGGAAGTCGGGGAGTGTGCGGGATTCGAATGACAACCAGGGGTCCTTCTTCCGCTCAAGGGTCACTGGCAAGAAGCGCGAACAGCTCAAAGCCTGCATCTCACTGAAATGGCCAATCTTCAGTTGGCTCAGCAACTCGCAAGAAACCATCCGCATAAAGTTCCATTTTAGTCTTATATTAGTTCATTGCTAATTAGCAATGGAAAAAGGCACATGCTGGAGCTGTTCTACAACGAGGTGGGGAAGAGGATTCGAAAGCCAGCAGACATAGTGACTCTGGATCTGGCTGTGAGCGACTACTCTGCCGCCATCCTCCGCGCCCACTGCGGCGCCTTCAACGGCCACAAGCCCTGGCAGTACGTCAATTTCACCTGGAGCGTTGACCCCCTTTTATCCACTCATCCCCCATGCAATCAATCTGCTTCATTCCTAGGTCCTGCAAGGCGAGAAAAGTGCATTTGAAATTGAAGCGTAAGCACCAGTTGCCTCTTTTCGACCCCTGCAATATTGACTGGTCATATCTCCAGATTTACAAATCCAATTTGGCTGCAAATATTTTTCCCTATTCTTCAAATTCAAATGGGGTTTCAGTCCATCATCCAGCCTGGAACAGTCGTCCAAGAGGCCAAAAACGGTCAATATAGATCGTGCAAGGAGAAGTAAGGCTGAAACCAAAAATTAGAAACTGAAACCACCGGGAATGGATAAAGGGGGCCTAAATACATCAGATAGCATGGGTTTCAGTTATTGTTTTGGGGTTTCAGTCCATCATCCAGCCTGGAACAGTCGTCCAAGAGGCCAAAAACGGTCAATATAGATCGTGCAAGGAGAAGTAAGGCTGAAACCAAAAATTAGGAACTAAAACCACCGGGAATGGATAAAGGGGGCCTAAATACATCAGATAGCATGGGTTTCAGTTATTGTTTTGGGGTTTCAGTCCATCATCCAGCCTGGAACAGTCGTCCAAGAGGCCAAAAACGGTCAATATAGATCGTGCAAGGAGAAGTAAGGCTGAAACCAAAAATTAGGAACTGAAACCACCGGGAATGGATAAAGGGGGCCTAAATACATCAGATAGCATGGGTTTCAGTTATTGTTTTGGGGTTTCAGTCCATCATCCAGCCTGGAACAGTCGTCCAAGAGGCCAAAAACGGTCAATATAGATCGTGCAAGGAGAAGTAAGGCTGAAACCAAAAATTAGGAACTGAAACCACCGGGAATGGATAAAGGGGGCCTAAATACATCAGATAGCATGGGTTTCAGTTATTGTTTTGGGGTTTCAGTCCATCATCCAGCCTGGAACAGTCGTCCAAGAGGCCAAAAACGGTCAATATAGATCGTGCAAGGAGAAGTAAGGCTGAAACCAAAAATTAGGAACTGAAACCACCGGGAATGGATAAAGGGGGCCTAAATACATCAGATAGCATGGGTTTCAGTTATTGTTTTGGGGTTTCAGTCCATCATCCAGCCTGGAACAGTCGTCCAAGAGGCCAAAAACGGTCAATATAGATCGTGCAAGGAGAAGTAAGGCTGAAACCAAAAATTAGGAACTGAAACCACCGGGAATGGATAAAGGGGGCCTAAATACATCAGATAGCATGGGTTTCAGTTATTGTTTTGGGGTTTCAGTCCATCATCCAGCCTGGAACAGTCGTCCAAGAGGCCAAAAACGGTCAATATAGATCGTGCAAGGAGAAGTAAGGCTGAAACCAAAAATTAGGAACTGAAACCACCGGGTATGGATAAAGGGGGCCTAAATACATCAGATAGCATGGGTTTCAGTTATTGTTTTGGGGTTTCAGTCCATCATCCAGCCTGGAACAGTCGTCCAAGAGGCCAAAAACGGTCAATATAGATCGTGCAAGGAGAAGTAAGGCTGAAACCAAAAATTAGGAACTGCAACCACCGGGAATGGATAAAGGGGGCCTAAATACATCAGATAGCATGGGTTTCAGTTATTGTTTTGGGGTTTCAGTCCATCATCCAGCCTGGAACAGTCGTCCAAGAGGCCAAAAACGGTCAATATAGATCGTGCAAGGAGAAGTAAGGCTGAAACCAAAAATTAGGAACTGAAACCACCGGGAATGGATAAAGGGGGCCTAAATACATCAGATAGCATGGGTTTCAGTTATTGTTTTGGGGTTTCAGTCCATCATCCAGCCTGGAACAGTCGTCCAAGAGGCCAAAAACGGTCAATATAGATCGTGCAAGGAGAAGTAAGGCTGAAACCAAAAATTAGGAACTGAAACCACCGGGAATGGATAAAGGGGGCCTAAATACATCAGATAGCATGGGTTTCAGTTATTGTTTTGGGGTTTCAGTCCATCATCCAGCCTGGAACAGTCGTCCAAGAGGCCAAAAACGGTCAATATAGATCGTGCAAGGAGAAGTAAGGCTGAAACCAAAAATTAGGAACTGAAACCACCGGGAATGGATAAAGGGGGCCTAAATACATCAGATAGCATGGGTTTCAGTTATTGTTTTGGGGTTTCAGTTCGCTAAAGCCATTTAAAACCTTAATAATAGCGTTAAATAGCTCCAAGATAGCCTCTAGAATGGGTAATTTCAGAAATGAGGAAATTAGAACTGAAACCCATGCTATCTGATGTATTTAGGCCCCCTTTATCCATTCCCGGTGGTTTCAGTTCCTAATTTTTGGTTTCAGTTTATTGCAACTACCCT
>JASANA010004678.1:0-36585 GCA_030248095.1 Ptycholaimellus sp. GST1_10
ACGTCACCTCCAGAGGCGACGGCGGCGACGAGGGTCTCATGGCGAAGCAAATCCTGCGCCTTGGCTCTCGGCCAAGTCACCTAAGGGAAGGCGTGGGCGCTGCGTGGCGGACGCCACAATTCTGATGTGAAGCGATGGGTTGCCTAGGCAATAGGGAATAGGATTGCGGCGGGATCAGGAGAGTAGTGGGGCATAGGGGTCGTGGAAGGTTGTATGTGGGCATGTGCTATGTGAGGGTGTGTGTGTGTGATAAGGTACAGTGAATATTGCACAGATTTCAGGTATCTTAAAATTCGGAAGATGTTATAAAAGCAAAAATAGCAATGACACGCTTATAGAAATCATCCATCAAAGAAGTAAAGTGAAACATAAGTAAAAAGCAGACTTCTTTAGAATCAATCATTTTGTATTTGATGAATTAATCTGATCAAATTGCTGTAGTTTGAATTTTAAGAAAATGCTAAAGATTGCTTTTTGAAAACAAATACGCTAATAGTTAGTTGGCTATTGAATTAGATAAGTGAAAAAATCGGGTGTTACATAGGGATGGTAGGGGAGGTAGGTGTGTCAGGAGATGGGGAGGGGGGACCTTAGAAGGTCTGGTCGTAGTCAACGGCGTGGTGGATGGAGTCCATTCCGCCGAGCCCCAAGCTGTACTGGTCGCGGTCCTGGAGCGCCGGGATGGCAATGCCCCAGGTCTCCTCCAGCCAGGCCGGACTTCCCTGTCAGAGTCCATTCAAGGTTTTCTACACTAGGAGTGAGAGGAGGGGAGAAAAAGGATACCGCCTGTGCCCAGATCTCCTCCAGCATCTCCTGGTCAGCGCGGTGCTTGTCTGAGGCGCTGATGTTGGTCCAGACACACCCGATCATGTCTGCCAGGTAGTAGCGGAGGAGCTTGACGTTGCGCTGGAGCTCCGGCTCGTCGATGACGCCGTAGGGGCCGGGTATCTTGAAGATTAGCAGGGCCTTGTAGTGGCCTTCCTGGAGCCATCGGAGCAGGTCCTCAAAACATATTCTAAAGTCTGTAGAGGAGAATGAACAGAGAGATTGAGGTTGATATGGGTGATGGGGTGGAACAAAGAATGAGTGAATGAGAGAGTGGAGAAGACACACCCCGATGGCAAAGATGAGTGCCCAGAGTGTGGTGTTCCCATAGTCTGGGCTGTAGCGGATGGGGTTGTCGATGGAGGTGCGGCTCCAGCGACTGGTGGTACTCTGCCAGCCGTCCTCCCCGTCCTCGCGCGGCTCCATGAGGATCAGCTCCCCCCGCAGGAACGGGCGGTCCCCGAGCATGCCCACCAACTCCTCTCCCGTCCACTTAATGGTCCCACTCTGTCTCTATTCATTTACTCACAAGGTAATGTGTTGTGGAGGCTGAGATGAGGCCGTAGAGGAGAGCTAACTCGGAGGCGGTAGGCTCCCGTATGGGCCAGGAGGCCCACTAGGAAGCGGTAGGCGAAGGTCTCCATGGTGAAGATGGGGACCTTGCCGCTGTCGTTGTCGTTGCCAGAGCCAGAGCTGATGGATGGGTCCAGGTTCGCAAAGGTACGCAAAGGTCCAGGTACGCCGATGCCCTCTTCCTCTATTCCTCTTCTTTCTCTTCTTCCTCTTCCTCCTCTGCATACGCCCAAGCCACCTCACTCAGCTCCTTAGACCCATCCTATCAATTCATTTTGATTTCTTCTGAAAATTACCAGCTTCTCTTCTTTACACGTAAGCAGTGAAGCATCAATCGGTCAAGTGAAACATCAAAGGATGAAAGGGAGGGCAAAAGTAGAGACGAGGTCAAATCATAGGTTCTGTACTGCATACCCCCAAGGCACCTGTCTCAGCTCCTCAGCCCCATTCTATCAATTCATTTTGATTTCTTGCTTCATCTCTTCATATTGGAAAATTTACCAGCTTCTCTTCTTGACACTTGATCAGTGAAACATCAATCGGTCAAGAGAAACAGCAAAGGAAGAAAGGGAGGGCAAAGGGGGGGGCGAGGAGAAGAAGAGGAAACCAAGGTTGGCAGGAGAACCAAAGTCGGCAAGTGTCCGCGTATGGCAAGCGAACCAAAGTCGGATGGCGTCTCAGGCGTCTCAAGAGCCCCTCCACTTCTCTTGTCCCCCCTTTGTTCACCACAAGTACCGCTAAAGTGCCCCAATGGGCCGGTATCCCGCCTAGCCTATCGGTCTAGGCTCCCAGCCTTGCCAAGGATCTCCAATGCTCACTGCTAGGCTTGGGAGCCACTCACCTGTTCTCAAGACCTCTGACCAGGCTTGGCGGATACCTATTGTTCTTTTTTGCAATTTATCTAATGCTATTATTTATGATACATAACTCCTGGGAGATCCCTGGCAGCGATCAGGCTGTTCTGGACGGGGCAAAGGGAAACAAGAAGCGCTGGATTCGACGCGAGTTAGAGGCCGTCGAGTAGTACTTTGGCCTCTAAATTTTCATTCACTTCCGTCCTTTTCAGTCTCCTCGTTTTTGGCTGCGCTTGGTTTTTTGTTTATTTTGTTCTTATTTCAAGTTAAACACACAGCGGCAGCTACATTTTCTTGATTTCATGTTTTACTGGGCATCAAAGACAAATAATTATCCTGGCACCTGTGGCGTTGACAAGTCATCGAAGTCAAGGATGAATCTTTTGAGCTCATGTACTGACTGCGGAAAGTTGTGCTGTCCTTGTTTTCAGTTTTATGTCTTTTCTCTGATTGAACAAACTTAATCATGCTACGTTGCAATTTCAAGTTGATTAGACGTTGATGCATCAAAGGGTCACAATAAATCATGAAGGCTGAATCCTGCGTGAAATTGAGTAAAAGATTATTTTCAAAAAGCTGTCAGTTTTTTAAATCAAAAATTTCAAAAGTGACATAGACACAGTAGCACTTTTCTGAAATTATTGAAAGGAAGTTGGCTGACGATAGCCTGGTGGAGGAAGTTTGCAAAAGGGTGGATGTGGGCGTGGGGTATTTGGGGTCCCATATTGTTGGTTAAGGGAAGGGCGAACAGCATTGACGTCAGTTGGGTTGTTAAGTGGGTCGGGATGCAGTGGACGCACGACATTAAAAAACAGAATCCAGAAGTGGTGGACGGAGTGAGAAGCTAGTGGAACTAGAATTGGGCTTGGTCAGATTGGAAGAAGTGGGCAGGGTCTACCAATTGTCATGGTTGTGCAAAAAGACGATAAGGCTGCAACGAAACTATCCACATTTGAAGATTGCTTGGTGTAGTTCTTGCAGACGGCATACCCTCTTCTTGTGCTTATTCATGGTAGTGTGTATCTCCAGGTTGCCTTGAGTGGCAAAATGCAGGCGGCAGTCAAGGCAGGAGAAGTTCTTCTCTTTCCAGTGGACCGCCTTTTTGTGCTTCTCGAGATTGCCCTTGATTGAAAAGCGACTGTCGCACTCGACGCAGATGAATGGCTTTTCTTTCATGTGGACGCCAGCAATGTGAACCTTGAGGTCAGCCTTCTGAGAAAAGGCCTTCTTGCAGGTGGGGCAGGCGAATTCTTTCTCCTTCTCGTGCACCATGCTCTTGTGCCTCTTCATGTCATTCTTGATGAACTTCTGGCAGATGTTGCAGTGCGCCGATTGGTGTTTCTTGAGCTGAGATTTTTCCGTAAACACAACGTCGGCACAGGAGACCTGGGAACACTTGTAGAACTGCAGAATTATCGGCGGTCCCTGCAACACTAGACCATGACCTTTGCATTTATATTTCTTAGATCTAGGGATAAAATTGTTAATCTTTGCATTTTTATTGCTACTTTGACTCAAATAATTGAATTAAAAAAATGAAGACCCTGAGTGGAGACGCAGACATTGTTCGGTAAAATTCCAATCTTCTACATTTCCGCGCAGCACAATGGCTAAGTGTGGTCCAGTATGCGCATAGAGAAGCCTTGCATATGTGCAAATGGGCTTGGTGGTGCGTGGTTTGGGCAGTCAGTGATTTGTATCTTGCTATGTTGAGAAACAGCCGATTGAAGAAATATTGTAAAAAGAAGGAATGAAATCAACTTATTTCATATTGATTTCACTTACTGCGGGCATTGCTTATGCTGAGCAAAAGATGCTTTATATGTAAACGGGGTCAAAGGCTAAGCTAAGGGGCAGAGGGGCAGGAAACACGAGGATGTCTTTGTCCCGCGTCTTGCCTTACACACACACACCAATCCCACACCCAGACAATCCAATCCCCACTTCCCCTGCGTTCAAATATTGGCATTTCTCCTCTGACAAATTATGACCACCAACGTCCCCATGGATTGAGACAAATACGGAAACATCGATAAGCTTCAACTCCGCAGCTCTTGCCTCTTCAAAAACTTTGCCAAGTTGCCACTGGCCTTGTCCGTTGTTTAACGTTACAGAAAAAAAAGACTTCAGCGTTGAAAAGTCCGTCCTCATACTGTCCGATTCCCAGTTCTCCGACATCCAACCGGACAATCTGCGGCGGGCCAACTGCCCCTGGCTCATTCTCAGCTACAGGGGAGGCGGCATACAGCATCTGAACCACATGCTGGGATACGTTGATCAGGTTATTTCAACCTTTGAACCAAACTTATATTCTCTGCTACCCTTCACACCCTTTTGACAGAACGTAGGGCTTGGGTTCATCACCAACATTGTTATTCAAGTGGGCACAAACAATTTGTGTCCTCGTCCCCAGGACATGCATCCCCAGTATCCGTTCGGCTGGCAATGGGCGTTTGGGCTCAACTTCTTCAGTGTTGAGTCGACCCCGCGTGGCCTCCCTCAAAACCCCCAAGAAAAGGTACATCAACTTTCTACGCCTCTCTTCTTTTCAGCACTCAGTCTTCTAGGACACGTGGTCCGAGCTCAAGACTACCTTCGAGCAGCGCATCCACCATGATCACAGCAACAGAACCATGATCTCATAACATTGACATGACAACAGATTTTCTGCACTAATTTGCTTTAAGTTGACTGAGGTGTTTGCACGACTAATTCCTGACCTAGATTAGGACGGCAGTGCTGCTGTGACCTAGGACGCGTAACTGCGCATAGTCCTAGGTGGCTCTATTGGGTTGATCTGTCATATGCCATGAGACTCATAGAAGGGTAGAAGTTGGTGCTGTCAAATATGGTCTAAGCCTAAGCCTAAGCCTAAGCCTTGACCTGGCTCTGGCCCGCATCTACGAGGTTACTTTCATGGTTGGTGGGTATGGCCTACCAGGATGTGCGTTCGACTTCTAGCCAAGTGTCCGCTGACGAGCCTGACTCAGCGTCATCCATCTGGGATGTTGATGTTCGGTCCTGGCGGCACCAATGTCCTTCAAAAACAGAAAGCAAATTTTTACTTTTGGACATTTCTTGTTTTACCTAGCAGATGATGCGCGAAATGTATTTATGGATTCGAACACTGTACAATAATGGTTAAACGATTTGTAAAAAAAACATTGCATATGTCCCTTTTTAGGTCTCGAGCACTAAATCTAAGACCCTGTGGGCAGTGTAATCACTAAGCACTTACTTCATTCAGCTTATTTCCATTCATTCAGCTTCATTCAGCTTTTTGAGAAAGATTTGAGCCTAAGCATGGCTGGCAGAAGCAAGCAATGTCCATCCCCTCAAGATGTATGAATCTGTCCCTGGCCAGGTGTGCATGGAGATGGAGCAGGAGTTAAAGCGACTGAGCTGCGGCCATCAGCTCTGTCTCATCTGCGTCCAAGGCATAGCCTTGGATCAGTCCAGCCTCTGCTGTCCCTTTTGTCGCCAAGAGTCTGCCAAACCGGTTCCTTCCAATCACCAACATTTTCATGCTTCCCCAACGCTCATCCTTGCACTCCTAATTGAATCCCGACGGATATATGAACTTGTGGCTGTTTGAAGGCTGGCGGTTGGATGGCCCTGCCGAGGCTCTGCTACCAGCCCATCCACTGTCAGGGCTGCGGAGCTGAGAAGCGGGCCGACCGCATCAGGTTCCCCTTTCGCCAAAACGCCATGCCATTTCCAGCCGCCTCAGAGCGGGAGGCACAATTGAGATGGTGCCGCGACTGTCGAAAGTGTCTCTGCGGCCCCTGCAAGTTAACGGACGCCTATCTGGACCAGGAGCACGAGAGTCTGGACTTTGGCTCTGGCAAGGCTGTCAGCGCTGCCCTCACCAGCCTTTCAGTTCTCTGCGCCCCCTTCTCAAAGCTTTTTTTCTAATAGCACCTGCCGGCATTGCCAGATCATGGGCAAAAGTGGGACTGAAATGAGAAGAGAGGTGGACGCCTTCTGCAAAGCGCTTTGAAAGCAGCTCCATGCCCTGGTGAATAGGTCACAGGTAGAACTTTAACTTGCTGCTCTTAAAGAACAATTCTTCTTGATACGGAAGAGCTCAGCCTTGGCCTTGATCTCAGCCTCCAGCGACGCCTGCATGGACTCCATGGCCCGCTGGTGGTTCTTGCGGGTGGCCTCGAACTCCTCCTCCTTCTCCTGGATGCGCTTCTTGATCTCGGCGCGGATCTGGGGCCACTTCCACCTCAAGCCAGCTTCTCCAATCTCCTCCATCCACCCTGCCTACTCCAGTAGTACCTGGGCCCTGAGGACCTTGGACTCCTCGGCCTCCAGGGAGGCCTCCGTCTCGTCCAGGGCCGCCTGCAGCTCGTCGTTCTCCAGCTCCAGCCGCTTGACCATCTTCTGCATCTCGTGGACGGAGCGGCCGCCGTCCGCCAGCTGCGTGGTCAGGTCCTGGATCTCCGTGGACAGCATCTTGTTCTCGCGCCGCAGCGACTCCAGGTTCTCCGCCACCTGCAAGCCAATCCTACCATTTAGCCTCAGTCATTCTCCTGATATGGCCAATTTTAGTTCCTTTGAATCCCAGGGGACGAGACTGCAATATGAATGGATTGAACAATGTCGTCCCCTGGGATTCGAAAGAACTACTGGGATTCTACAATGTTATAGTTCTATTGAATCCCAGGGGACGAGACTGCAATGTCATGGACTGAACAGTGTCGTCCCCTGGGATTCGAAAGAACTGAAGCCAGTGCAGGACCTCATCGTTGGTGTTGCGGAGCTTGTAGACCTCGGAGGAAAGGTTGCGCACATCCCTCTGATTAGCCTCCAACTCCATCGCCAAAGCATCAGCCTTCTTCTTCCAGTCCTCCAGGATCTTGCTGTCCAGCTGCTTCTGCTTCTTCTCCGCCTGTACGTGGCGGTGTAGACGTTGGCCCGCTCCACGTCCGCCTGCGCATAGCACAGCTCCCGGTTCAGGCTGATCTTGGCCTTCTCCAGCGTGGAGATCTTCGGCGGAGGCTGCGTCCAGAAGTCCAGGAGAGCTCCGAGAAGCGTTTGTTCAGGAGGCGTTTGGCCTCCTGCCGTTCATCTCCTCGGCCTTGACGACGGCCTTGGCGGACTGGTAGTCAAGGACTGCCAGTTCTGGATCTCCCCGCTTCTGGCCTTGGCCAGCTGCCGCTGGAGGTCCGCCTTCGGAGTCCTGGATCTCGTCTACTTGGGCCCCCACCATCGCACTCGTGCTGGAAGTTTCCGCACTGGCTGTTCAGGCTCTGGCGTTCACGGGCGTCTGGAATGGTTGGCATCATTCTAGTCCTCCTTATCATTTGATTCCTCTGAACATGGAGCATGACTGAAATGATTTCTGATATTATCAATTATTATTATCAATTATTATTATAAATTATTATTATAAATTATTATTATAAATTATTATTATAAATTATTATTATGAATTATTATTATCAATTATTATTATCATTTATTATTTTTTTATCATCTCTATTCAATGGATCGCCCTCCTTTGTCCTATGCTCTGAACCTTCTTCAGCAGAGCGAGAGCGCTTGTCCTCCAGCTGGCTGGTCATCTGCTGCGTGGCTTTGTTACAGCTGGCCGATCTGCGTCTAGAAAGTCTCGACACATGCGCATCAGATCCCTCAATCACACCAGCATTAGTGGCGCCAGAAGGGAATTCTGAGCTGCAGTCTCATAGTGAGATGTTGAAGGCATATTCGACCTTACTGGTCAATGCTAGATCAATGCTTTATAAGACCTCGGATAGAGTTCATGATGATGATTTTACTTGGTTCGGAAGTAAAATCATCATCATCAACTCTATCCGAGGACTTATAAAGAGTAAAGTATAAGAAGAACAGAGGAAGAGAAAAGCAGCTCCTAACGAGTTGGCCTTGGCGATGTCTGGCAAATGGTGTTTTGGATAAGGATGGGGGTTAGGTGGGTTAGGTGGTTAGGTGTAAATGAGCATACCCTCATCGAGAGCGGTCATCTGGTCCTGCATCTGACAACAGTCTCCTCCTTGTCCTTCACATCGTCCTCGAAGTCCTTGTTCTTCTTGGAGAGGCCGTCGATCTCCACCTCCACCTTCTTCTTGTCCCGGTTGATCTCCGCGTTGCGGTCCTCCAGGCCGCCCAGCTTGCTCTCCAGCTCCGCCACCTGCTTCTCCAGCGCCTTCTTCTGCTTGTCCATCTGCTCGCTCCTCGACTTCACGTCCGAGCCCCCGAGCGGATCTCCTGCAGCTGCGCGAAGATGGCGTTCTTCTCCTCGATCACCCTCGCCTGGGATTCCTCCATGGCCTTCCTTTCTTCAGCCTTGGCCTTCAGCACCCCCTCCTCCGTCTCCTTCATTTTCTCCCGCACCTGCAATCTCTTCCTCTTCTGATTCAGTCCTCCCATCCGCTTCCCTCCTCAAGACCTTCTCCATCTCCTCCGCCTCCTTGCCGCACTTGAGGTGTGGGCGGAGCATCTGGAAGCAGGCGTACCACTCCCAGCAGCGGACGGCGATGAAACGGCGGACGGCCTTCTGCAGGATGCCCCAGGCCCGGTCGCCCAGACGCTTCAGCTTCAGCGTCTTCGTGGACTTGTACCTGAGCAAACTCTTCCATCCTCTAGCCTCCTCCTCAACCTCCCCACTAAGGCCATACCAGCGGACCCAGCACTGGAGCTGGAGCACGAATTTGCCGATTTCCTCGTCGCGGAAGTCCTCCATCTTGGCCAGGATGCCAGCTTTGAAGAAAACCTCAAGTGGGTGCAGGGTGAGGGTAGAGGAGAAGAAGAAGGAAATGATCAGAGTACCTTGGTGAGACCGACGCGGTACTCCCTCCTCGGGTGAGCCGCTTCTGCTTCACGAGGGCCTTCATGATGTTGTCTGCCTTCTGGTTCTTCTCCTTACCCGCCGCGCATTGCTGCAAGGGGATAGAAGGGGGATAGCAGGGAGGGGCTGGGGCTGTGGATGGAAGGGGGGACCTTGGGGGCGAGGATGGAGTAGCGGGTGACGAACTCGGGGTGCGGGGTGCGGTTGGGGAAGCCCTTGCGACAGATACGGATGCCCTCCAGCACTCCGTTGCAGGTCAGCTGGTGAAGGACCAGGCCAGCCTCGATCAGGCCTTCGAATAGCTCTTTTCAGTCGAGGAGGAGGAGGGGGTAGAGGAGAGACTGACCGGATTTCTTGACCTCGTTGGGGATGAGGCAGAGGATGAAGTGGGGATGGGTGGTGTTGAGCATGCTCATGAGGTTGTTGAGGGACTCGCGGTAGAGCATGGAGACCGTCATCATGGAGGCGGACTTCCCCTTCTTCTTACCCCCGCCTCCGCCCACTTCAAAGCGCACAGCATTTGAGGGAGGGGCTGAGACAAAGGAGGAGAGGAACTCTTGGCTTGCTCCTCCATGGTGATGTAGCTCTGCCAGATGTGGCAGAGGAGCTGGAAAAGATGGAGGCTTCAAAGAGGGAGGAAGGGGGAAGGGGAGAGAGAACCTTGTTGCCCTTGGAGTTCTTGAGGACTGCGACGGCGGTGTCGTTGAGGGGATCCTTGTTCTTCTCCAGCCAGGCGGTGACGTTGTAGCGGGCGCAGCCGGCGTAGTGCTTCAGGGCGAAGTGCGCCTCCGCCTGCTTTCCCTTCGGCGGCTTCGGCTTCTCGAAGTTCGGGTGCTTCCCTGCAAAAATAAATTTTTGAAAATTCAGTTTCAGTTTCAGATGAAATTATTAGTTTATTGTATAGTTTGTTTGGAACGAAACATTTTCCAATAGTTTTATAGAAATGTTAAGATTAAATTATTTTAATGTTTTCTGATGGTTCTTGAAAGTAAAAAATTATGTCAAAGTGGTATGTTCCAGATTTAATAGGGTGTTGAAAGAGACCGAGATGGGTGTCGCAAAGCTTGCTGGCCAGGGTCATGTCGGTGGCCTTGGGGACGATGCACTCCTCGTCCAGCATGGAGATGATGCCGAGGGGCTTCTCGATCAGCTCGATGCAAACGGCCAGGTCGAGACCGAAGTCGATGAAGGTCCAGGCGATGCCCTCCCGCTTGTACTCCTCCTGCTCCAGCACGAACATGTGGTGGTTGAAGAACTGCTGGAGCTTCTCGTTCACGAAGTTGATCCACAGCTGCTCGAAGCTGTTGAAGTCGAAGATCTCGAAGCCCGCAATGTCCAGCACACCTGTGGGGCACAAATCAATTTGAGTCTGCTTTTGAAGCAAGAAAGGCTGGATGGGAACCGCAGAAGGTGTGTCGCGGAAGCTCCTTAGCGTCCAGGGTCAGGTTGCACTTCTCCACAAGGAAGTCGAAGAGTCTGAAGCAAGGGTGGGGGGGGGGGGGTTGTTCGAGAGCCTTAGGAGGGTGTGAAGTGGCGGGAAACCGATTGTAGATGCCCTTGCACATGGCGCCGATGGTCCAGTTGACCTGCTCCGCGTTCTGGCCCTTGTTCACCCACTCCGTGCCGACCTTCACTCGCGGCTTGCACATGGCCGTGATGAACTCATCCTTGTCCACCCCGAACATGGCCGCCGTCTACAACTCTCACTCCCCCTGAAGAGGTTGAGAGTAAGAGAGAAGGAATCAAACGCGGCCCTGCTCCTTGTTGTCGTCGTCGGGCTCGGCCTGCTCGTCGCGGCTCTGCTTGAAGTGCATCTCGCCCATGTGCATGAGGGCGGAGCAGAGCATGTAAATGTTCTTCTTCTCCTCGGCGCTGAAGAGGAGGATGTCGAAGGCCTCGTCGGTGAGGCCGTGCTCCTCCTTGTCGTCCACCCCGTCGATCGTCAGCTCCGCTTGCGACACGAAGTGGTAGTAGTCCAGCTCCTGCTCCAGCTGCAGCTCCTTGCGCAGCCCTGCGTTCCAGCCCGACGTTCATACATTTGCTTAAACTTTGTCCGAAAAATATTTGAGCTACAAAAACTATTTACAAAGATGTGGTAGCAACGCTCGCCGGGGGCCTGGCGGATGACGCGGGACTTCTCCAGAAGATCTGGTAATTAGGATGGGTTAAGGTGGAGGGGAGGCAAAGAGGATGAGCTACAGTTCTCGATGTCGCAGCCAGCCACGCGACCGTCGCGGGAGAAGTGGATGCGGATGAACTTTCCGAAGCGGCTGGAGTTGTTGTTTTGCAACGTCTTGGCGTTGCCGAAGGCCTCCAGTACCGGGTTTGTCTGCACAATCTGGTCCTCCAGAGAGACCTGCAGAAGACACATTTCTCTTCCTACTGCTAGCTTTGGATGAGAACGGTCTATGGGCCACTCCATATATATGGCTGCAACTGAGTCAACAGGCACACTGCTTCACTGGAAGTTATGCATAGGCTGGTGGTGGTTGGCAAATCTTGGCTGCAACTGAATGAGGTATGTGTGAAGCTAGTTTGTTAGTGGGGCTGGACACTTCGTTCTCTAGGTGCAGTGCTAGTGTGGGCAGCATAATGTGGGATGACGGCGGATAATGGTGCATGACAGGAACAAAATATATGCGCTGTGATGGAAAGGGCAAAAATCTTACGAATCTGTTGCTGCCCACGACCTAGCGGTGGATAGGTGGCGTTTGCAGCTGTTTGGCAAGGCTGGCTACAAAGCTGGGGGGAAAGGGCGAAGCAAGAGTATCCCTATTGCCTTTTCTCAGAGCTTCAACAGTCGTACGAAGCTCTCTTTCAAGGCAATATATGGTCTCCCATCTAGTCAAATGCAGGGGCATGGGTGGTGCTGGTGGTGGTGTAGAAGAAGGAGAGGAAGATGACTGGAACCTTCTTCTCCTTCTTCTCGCCGCTCTTGCCCTCGTTGGCGAGGATCTGCTCCGTCTGCTTCTGGCCCACGAAGGCGAAGTAGGCGATGACCTTCTTCGTGTTCTCCGTCTTACCAGCCCCAGACTCTCCGGTAATCAGCAGGGACTGATTCTGACTATCTGGCAACCATCAATCGGTTCAAGATGGGAAGAGGAGAGGGAGGAGGTGAAGGTTGGGGGCAACCGTTGATCATGAATCGGTAGGCTTTGTCGGAGATGGCGAAGAGATGCGGCGGCATCTCATTACGACGCTTGCCCATGAACATGTTGGCGACGGAGCCGGTGTAGATGGGCAGGCGTTTGTAGGGGTTGATGATGACGCAGAAGAGCCCCGAGTAGGTGTAGATGAGCATGGCGGCATAGCGGGAGCGGAGGTTCCAAAACACGGAGGCGTCGTTGAGGAAGGACAGGTTGGACATGTCCTCGGCCTTCTCGAACTTGGGCGGGTTCATCTCCTGGACGTCCATCTTCTTGACGGTGAGGGTGGAGCCCTTGGCGGTGGTGATGGTGATGTTGTCGCCCTTGGTGGCCGTGATCTCGGCCACCACATAGCCGCCGTTCTCCTTGTCCGGCACCCAGCAGTTCTTCTTGGAGTCGTAGGGCTTCGCCTGGTCCTTCACCCGCTGCTCCTCACTAAGCTTCAGGTACTGCCAGCCTGGGTCCTTCTCGAACTCCCGGATGAACGCCATCCTTGCTTATTCGCTTCTTCTTTCGCTTCCTTCTTTCCCTTCCCCTCTCCTCCACTGGACCTTCAATCGGGATAGCGATTAGACCTGGTCAACCGTAAAAGAGCTTAGAAGATCTGGGGGAGGCTTTGTGGGAGCGAATGCTGGAAGCTGGCTGTGCAGTGCTTGTGGGGGGCTTGTGGGGAATACAGAGTCCGGTGACTGACATTTGTGATTAGCACGCATGCATCTTAGATTGATTGTGGTATGGTGGGGATCAATTGATCATCATGCTCTCTGAGAAATATGTCTGCCGACAACCTCCCACAACCAACAGTCGCTAACTCCCACGCCCCTCCACACCCCTCCCTCATCCTACACTCTTCCCAGGGAGACGAAATAGACGTCACGCCGCACCAAGAGGAGGAGGGAGAGGAGGGAGAGGAGGTAGGCGAGGAAGAGCAGGAAGGAGGAGTTAGCTCCGAGTCGGAGCCGGGAAGGAAGCGAACGCGCTTCTCCGACAAGCCGCCAAACTCGGACGGACAGGAGCACTCTCAAGCCTTCAACCAAGGAGAAGAGCTCCTGGCCTTCATAGAGAGAGGCAAGGACTCCAAGGAGAGGAGCCAGAAGTCTCATCGACGCGACCGGCGATCTCCCAGTCGCCGCCGATGGTCGCCAAGACAAGAACCTGAATCCTCATCACCGACAAAGGCGGAGACTGAGCTTCAGGTCCTTTCCACACTAATCCCTCTGTCACCAGCCTACTTGCTGCCCAAGGGAGTCCCAGAAGCCCCATCTTCAACGGGAACAGAAGCCAGTGTCTCCTGTGGCGCACCTTTAACCAGGCCATCACCAGCCTCTTTGTCCACGGCGCAGACGGAGTCTTCATCTATGGCCTTGTCCCCAACTCCAACTGCTGCCAGGGTCACTTTCGCCCCATTCCTTCTTCAGGAAGCTCCATCATCAGAGTGCCTCGAGAGGAGGAAGAGAAGAACAGCCCTGGCATCAACACCTTCAGTCCTGACCATACATCGGGTCACCTTCGCCCCACTTCCTCTTCAGGAAGCTCCATCTTCAGAGAGCATCAAGGGAAGGAGGAGAAGATCGGCCTCGCCATCACCACAGTTGGTTCCGATGGCGCCTAGGGTCGCCCTTGCCCCTCTTCCTTTCCCTGAAGCTCCAGCCCCAGGGAGTATCGAGAGGAGGAGGAGAGAGGCGGACCCGGGATACCGGAGCTTGCAAGCCTACCTGGACACCGGCTCCAGGTTGATCGGCAATCTGGAGCGACAATGCGCCAATCACCTCCAGCAACTCCACTACAAGGACAGCCGCATACTGGAGCTGGAGCGGCAAGTTCAGCAACAGAAAGGCGCCGTCATTGGATCTTGCCTCGAATCCCTCCAAGCACAGAAGGCCCTTTCCTTGGAAAGAAAGTGCTTGGGGTTGGAGGCGAAGGTGAAGACGCTGGAGAAGGGCCACGAGGAGTTCCGGAAGCAGCTGGCCAATGCTGAGGCCGAGAAGGAGCAGGCCATCCAGGAGCGAAGCCAAGCTCAAGCTGCCCGGGACAAGCTCAAATGCGAGAAGCGGTCCCTCCAACAGCAGCTGAACAAGATCAAGGGGGACGGCTTCGTCATCAACCAGAGGCAGGCCGAGAACCTTCAAGCCGCCTTCGACGGGCTCCGCCGAGTGCACCTGCTGCAATCCGACATGCAGGAGGTCTCCAGACGTATCCAGTTCATGTCCGACACCATCGACGAGCTGCCCGAGGCCGGCAAGGCCATCCTGACCAGAGGGAACTCTGAGCGGATGCGGCGACTGGATGCTCCAGGAGCATCTTCCTCATCAGCATGCTCCCGCTCCCGCTCCCATTCACGCTCGCGCTTGCCTCCATCGCGGGCCACCTGGAGAGACAACGCAAGGAAGGAGGAGAACAACGGATGGCGGCAGAGAGCGAAAAGCGTCGCTCGCCGCCAGTCGTGATGAAGAAGCCCACTTCGGACTTCTGCGACTGCTCCTCTGCGTCCTCACTATCACCCTTCCTTGCTTCCTTGTCGCTACTGCTGCGATGCGTGCCTTTGCCCTTCCTGCCTGCCTGCCCTTCCCCTTGAGAGTCAGTCGTCAGAGAGAAACAACAGAGCAGGAGGAGAAACACAGCTCAAAAGGAGCAACTCACTGACGCACCATGGGGAAGAATCGGAATCGAAGGAATCGCTCAAGAGAGAGCGGCGCATCCTAGCAGCCTGAGACACAAACAAGGAGGAAAAAGAGAGAGAGAGAGCCCGACCGACACTCAAGAACACAGGGAAACAGTTGGAATGGGGATGCCAGTCCGCGCCCCCAAATTCACAGTCCACGGAAGCCACTAGCCAGCCCACTCATCGAAGGCTCTGAGTCCAAGTGAGCCTCCAGAACGAAGGGGAGAATTGGAGCCGTGATTCTCAGTCCCGTCTTCGATGCACACAATCGATCGAAGGCCGTTGGTCTAGTCCATCCATCGAAGACTAGGAGAGCCTACCCGGTCTCAATGATGGCTAGAAGAACAAATCTTCGTGGATTGCTGCTCGGCGACGGCAAACAGGAGGGCCTACATGGCACCAGCAGCGGAGTGCGGGTGTTTCTGGCCTGCCTTCATCGGCAGGGCTGCCGGCGCAGTCCAACTCAAGCATAGCGCCTCACCCACCCACTGCTTCTACCACCTGCACACAGTCACAGAGTGCTGGCCTCTAGAGCTCCACTCTGCACTACTGCAACTCCGCTTCTTGCCAGACGTGTTCATCGGCGTGAAGTGGTTCGAGTCCAGCTTCACCATCATCTTCCACGGCTGCCAGTTCAAGGCCAAGCCAAGCGACCAGCAGCTCAGCCCCAGCAAGGAAGCCATGTTCCGACACAGGCTCTGACAATCCTACGGCCCGCATCATGCTTCTCTCAGTATGACGTCAGCCTTGGATTGGACCTGCAGGGAACCTGGACGACTTGGCCGACAGCTTCCACCTGGCAGAAACAAACTGAGCGGCTCACCCCAGCTCACCACCACCGGATTGCTTCTCAGATGGCATGCAACCGTTACTTCTCACTCCATCGGCTCCTAACAGCGGTGGAAAGGTGAAAGCCAGTGCTGAGCTACACGCTTTACATCAGCAACCAAAGCTCACTTTCTCCGCTCACGGCCGCCCTGTCCATCGTCAGCTGAAGTGACAAGCCTGCAACCATCTCATGCTGTCATCTTCACATCACTCCTGGAACAAGGCCCAAAGCCTCATGAACTGCGCCATGTTCGGCCCAGGCTGACAGGAATTGCTAGCATCACTTGGCCATACACTATTGCGCCAAGTTATGCATCCTTAGCGCAGCATGGCCTAGACTCCATCTCCTTGGCCGCCGGCAGGGAAGCGTACCCGAAACGGGAAACGGGCAACAGAGGAAGAGTATCCGGAACGGGAACCAGGAAGCTAGACCATGCTACTGCCCGTAGACGTACTGATAGATGGACAAAGTCCTAGCTGGCAGAAAACACAACTATAGCTCCTGCTATACCCTCCATCCCCACACTCCCCACCCTACACCTGTTGCATCTGGTCCAAACAGAGCTCCTTCTACCAGCTCAGTTTCGGCCAACACCTTCTCAACAATGTGACAGATGACAGCCTGACAAGTGACTACTGATGGACTACAACAGTAGACATCTTCTACACCAGAGGGATGCCAGTGCTATTCAACGGCATCTCGACCTGACAGGCAAGCACAGGAAGACCCACTGCCCACGGGAGGCTGTCAGGCCTTCCCGTCAGTCACCACCAGATTCTTAAGCCCCCAGCATGCTACTGGAAGCCGACAGGTCTTTGGCTGCCACCGCCAACTTCTCAAGCCTCCATCATGACACCAGAGACCACTGAGATCACCTACCCTGACAGGAGGACACCCACGCCTCTGTCCAGCCGATTAAGGCCTCCACTTCCACAACTGGTGGCCAAGGGTTCTCATTGGCTACCGTGGAAGACCCGGACTCCCAATCTAACACTGGAGACTGACTAGAGGCAATTGAGCGTAGATGCCGCCTCGAACAGCAAAGAAGTCCTTGGAGTGCAACTTCCCCCAGTCCTCAGGGTCGCCCTCGACACCCTCACGGACTGACTAAGTTGAGATCGGCTACCTCGGGTGGAAGACATACCAGCTCCTACCCAGCTCCTGATCAGATGCTACCAGCCGCTCAGGACTCCTACCGCCACAGCTGGTGACGGAGACCTTCTACTCATGGACAATGAGGGGCCGAGGTCCTTCGCTGGACACCGCTGAAGGCCCGCACCTCTCAATTGATGCCAGAGAATGCAAGCCTCCTACTGCTGCCAGAGGGGCTCCAGACTTACATCGGCTGCAGTCGGCTGTGCAGGCCTCCTGCATGGGAGACAGCGGCCCTCCCCACCCCCTTCTCATCCTCACATATTACTGGAGAACTACAGGGCCTCCTGCCATCGCTGGAAGCGTTCCAGACTTCCATCCACTGCCGTCAGTTGCCCAGGCCTCCTGTATAAGACTGGAGACCGTCGGAGCTCTTCGACAGTCGCACCGGATTCTCATGTCTCCAACCTACTGCGGGAGACTGACAGGAGGCGACTGAGACAAGACGTCACTTCGAACAACCAAGAAGTCGGCTGAGTGCAACTTCCGTCAATCCTCAGGGTAGTCCTCGACAATCCTCACGGATCAACTAAGCTGCACTGGAACTTCTCCCGCTGAGGACTGTCATCTGGAAGGGAGCGGAGAGCATGGAGGGATGCCGCTCATCTGCTCTACTGACAGACGCTTCCACGGCTAAGGAACTAGTCTGAGCCTCAAAGTCCTCACTAGTTCCCACCCTAGTGTAGACGTCTCAGCGAACGAGAAGGAAGACTTCCGACAGCTGCTGTCAGCGGCTCAGGCTTCCCATCAGATGACACTGCGAATAAGAAGAAGTCATCTGAGTGCAACTTCCGTTCGTCCTCAAAGGGTCGTCTTCGATAATCCTCACGGATGAACAAAACGGCACTGGACCTGCATCCGCCAAGAAGTACTTTTGGGGACAGGAACAAGAGGCGCGCCGGGGGCCTCACCCCCCTGACAGAGACCTCACTGGAGAAGGAACTAGACAGAGTCTCAAATGACCTCACTAGTTCTCATCATCGCATTAACCTCTCAGCGAGATAGGAGGAACAGCAGTGAGACGTACACCAACATCAACGTCCACGTCTTCATCGCCACTCTTCTAGCCCTAATTCCGTGGAGAGCTATATCCTGCTTAGGCCTACCACCGTCTCAGCATCGTCCGGGGCGTGGAGACCTCCGGTCTACTCATTGAGGGAGACAGAAGAACGCATCTCTCTCAGCGGACTCTTGACAGATAGTGCTGGATAGAGCTACGACTGCACCTATACCACTGAGTCATAGGCGGCCTCGACCAGGACTACCTTTCCAAGACTCCAGCATGCCGGACTTATTGGGTAACATCCGTGGCACCAATCCAAACCCTGGCCCCACTCTCCGGTCAACACCATCATGACTGGCATCGTTTCAGCACCAACAAGCCACGAGCTGAGACAGAGCCTCCTAAGTGCAGGCTCGTTACTACTAGGCCTACATGACCGATGGAGTCAAATAACCCCGGATCTCTTCTGCAGTCGGGTGCCACATGACCGTTATGATTCCCGGCCTCAAGGCTCACCCCCTCGCAACCACGCCGATGCTCAACCCTTGCACTGCCACGCCGAGAAGCACAGAGTCATGGACATTATCCACGTTGTCCAACTCCATTCTTTGGATGCCAGGAGTGCCCCGAGACGTTCTAAGTGGATGGGCAACGTCCACTGCCACTTCAAAGACAGCCGAGATGATAACCTGGACTACTTCAACCCTAACAGCAGAGCACCGATGTGGGGTCTCCGGACCACAGTGCTCAGGGGGCCTGTCAAGTACCAGGTCCTCACCCGGATAAACAGCCACCCGTTCACCAACTTCACCTACCCGTCACCATCCCATCCTTTCAGCGACCGTTGGAAGAAGGGATCGGAGACTACCTGCTCATTGACCAAGTGACTCAACTGAAAACTAGACCACCTCCACTCGGCCACCGCCCCGGCAACCGCACCTATGCCTGACTATATCAACGGCCACATCCACGCTAGGTTGCCCACATCACCTCCTTCGCTTCATCACCACCCTTCTGGCCGGCGGGAAGGAAGGAGTACCCAACCCGACCAGTTACCCTGACAGAGAGTTAAAGAACAGCCCACGCGGCAAACTGGGACAGTAAGGAGATGGGAACCCAGTCCCCAAATCACCCAGACTGACCGGGAGCCATGTGAATGAGACACTTCCCCGGAAGGAACCACAGACTACCTTGGAATCACTGAGCTCCAACGACGTCAGGACAGCAACTTGACATCACTGCCCCCGACATAGTCAGGATACACATGAACCTTAAGGAGGAAGTCGTTCAATGACGTCACCTCCCACCACGACTGACCCTCGAAGAGTACCAGAACTTCAAAGCTTTGCCCAGCGAGGCGTCCTAGCCGCAACGTACAACGACGCTGAGACGGGCGGCGGACGAGTTAATGGAGGCGCCAGATCGAGGAGATTGCCTCGATGACACTGCTCCCACGTTGAGCGGCGGAGAGCCCTGTGCCTCCACCAGTCAACACCAGTCATCCCCTCCACCGGTCATGACTTACTCTAAGCCCCCGATGGGCAAAACAGTTCCCTTCCTGGAATTGGACATAGCCAGTGCACTCGGGGTCTGAGAGGCCGACACAACATCCTACACGGCTCTCATCCCAGTGCTCTCCGCTGATCTCAGAGAGACAGACGGGGCCTTGGAGCATTTGGTCCAAGCCCCATTTACATCACTAGCCAGCAATACGTCTTCTTGTTCTTCGTTCAGTTACGTATACTCTGACTAGGTTCTTGTTTTTTTGTACTTCTTATTCTTTCTTCTTTATTATTGATTCCAGCTCCCACTCTCAGTCCTTGGTTCTTCTTGTTAGCTTGGTCTTCTTTAGCCATAATTTAAAACACGATTTTCGTGATTTCTGATATTACAGCATTAACCATATTGTTTATAATTTGATTTTAGAGGCGTTCTGTAAACTAATCCAACATCAATATTTGGCAAGAAATAAGTTTGAGGCCAAACTAATAGAATGGCTACACATGGAATATACTGGAGATGGTAACATTTTTCAAAATCGAACTTTTCATTAAAATATCTTTCTTATTTGGGATTTTTTGAGATTACGAATTTTGTGTCCATTTGCAAAAAGCATTTGGCTGTGCAAGTGGATGAAATTACTGAAATTGTGAATATTCGACTCAATGTGTTATTCTCTCTTAGCTGGTCTCTCGACTCTATTCAATGTGTAGCTCAAAGTATTGTACTTTTTGTGTTTTAACTCTTCTTAACCAGTAAAACAATCCCTCTACTCCCAAAAATATCTCTCTAGTCCCATAACCGATCCCAAAAACTGCTTCCTTTAGTCTCAAAACCAGTTCCAAAAACTGATAGGCGAGTATTCCCCTTCACTCCCTCCCCATTCTCCCTGCCTAGCCGGCAATCTGCCATAGTAATCGGTTGAAGTAAACCGAAGCTATGTGAAAGCAGGAGAAAGGGTGGAAGCTTGGTCGGGCTTTATTTAGTTTCCTGTATCGCAGGCACTATGGCCTGTTGCGTCAGGGCTTGACATTTGGACTTCCTTCTCTCCTCCTTCAGGTTAGTTTTCTTCGACATCCTTTTCATTTCCATGCTGAGGTTAATTTGATCATAAAATAGCTTGTGTCGAATGGCTGGGTATCACAGAGATTGGAAGGAATGCGGTGGTGAATAATATATATGTTGCCACGTGTTTGCTCCCATTTCAATGGGCTGTGTTTTTCTGCTATTTCCTTGTATTTGTTGGTTTGCTCTGGGATATTGGAAAACAAGTGTTAGCAGAGCGGAAGATGCATATCAGAATCGGACAGGCCATGTTTTGCTCATCATCTGCCCCTTCATCAATTGACGAGGGGGGCAGCAGCTCACTTGTGTCTTCAACATGTTAATGACACCACTAATGATTCACCTGGTCATAATTGAGGATCTAAAAAGCTGGGCATTTGCAGATGATGTACGGCTGGTCGTCCTCAGCTTAATTATGCTCACAGTTTATGGTCACCATCAACTAAAAATGAGGGTGAACGCGTAGAAACTATTCATCAAATTTATTTTTCGCTGCTGAAGATTAAACTTGCCTTCTGGAGGCTATGTTGAAAGGCTGGACTTCCTAAATATAATATAATCTACTTTGATGTTGCTACTTTTTTCCGCATTTTTACCATTTAGTTTTCAATATGTTAATCATACACCGAGAAATAATGAAAATTTTGCAAATCCCAAAAAAACGGAGCTCATCCACAGCAAACGCGAAATTATGGTGAATTCAAAAGCTAGGACTAATTTCATTTCCAAAACTAGGCTAGGCCTCGCATACTAATTAATGAACACTATGTGGGACTGTTCTTTCGATTCCCACTGTATATTATTTAAATACTAAAAAATATTTATATAATTGAAAAAGAGCTAAAATATCTGTGTTATATCAAAAAACAACAAACCCATTTTCATGGTATCATTTATATTTATACAAAAGCTTAGAACCGAAAAATAAACATAATATGAAAACAAGAAATATTACGGTATGCTAAAGGGAACAAGTATATGGCGCAGAGCGCAATAGGTGACCGCGGAGCGTAAAATATTTCTCCCACGTAGTGCATGTTTTGGGCAGATATTACTGCAAAGACTGCTCTCACGTAGTGCATGTTATGGACAGAGCCAACTGCAAAGACTGCTCTCATGTAGAACATGTTGTTGGCAGAGTTTACTGCAAAGACTAATCTCACGTAGTACACATTGTATACAGAACCGACTGCAAAGACTGCTCTCACATTGTAAATGTTTTTGGTAGAGTTTACTAAAAATACTGCTCTCACATAGTGCATGTTGTTGGCAGGATTTACTGCAAAGACTAATCTCACATAGTACACATTGTGGGCAGAATCGACTGCAAAGACTAATCTCACGTAGTACACATTGTGGGCAGAACCGACTGCAAAGACTGATCTCACGTAGTGCATGTTGTGGACAGAGTTTACTGCAAAGGCTGCTCTCACATAGTGCATGTTGTTGGTAGAGTTTACTACAAAGACTGCTCTCACATAGTGCATGTTGTTGGCAGGATTTACTGCAAAGACTAATCTCACATAGTACACATTGTGGGCAGAATCGGCTGCAAAGACTGATCTCACGTAGTACACTTTGTGGGCAGAACCGACTGCAAAGACTGATCTCACGTAGTGCATGTTGTGGACAGAGTTTACTGCAAATGCTACTCTCACATAGTGCATGTTGTGGACAGTGCCGACTGCTAAGACTTCTCTCACGTAGTACATGTTGTGGGCAGGGTTCACTGCAAAGACTGCTCCCACGTAGTGCATGTTGTTGGCAGAGTTTACTGCAAATACTGATCTCACGTTGTGCATGTTGTTGGCAGAGCCGACTGCAAAGACTGCTCTCACATAGTATATGTTGTGGATAGAGTCGAATGCAAAGACCGCTCTCACGTAGCGCATGTTGTTGGCAGAGTTCACTGCAAAGACTGCCCTCATGTAGTACATGCTGCGGACAGAGCTGACTGCAAAGACTGCTCTTACCTAGTGCATGTTGTGGGCAGAGTTTAATGCAAAGACTGATCTCACGTAGTGCATGTTGTGGGCAGAGTTTACTGCAAAAAATGATCTCACGTTTTGCATGTTGTGGGCAGAGTCGACTGCAAATACTGCTCTCACGTAGTGCATGATGTGGGCAGAGCAGGCTGCAAAGACTGCTCTCACATAGTGTATGTTGTGGACAGAGCCGACTGCTAAGACTTCTCTCACGTAGTACATGTTGTGGACTGAACCAAATGCAAATACCACTCTCACATAGAGCATGTTGTGGGCAGAATTTACTGCAAAGACTGCTCTCACGTAGTGCATGGAGAGCGCGCAGCGCTCCCTGTTGTGGACAGAGTTTACTGTAAGTTTTGCAGTAAACTCTGCCCACAACACTGTGCACTACGTGCAGAGTTTACTGTAAGTTTTGCTTTCCCCTCCTTCTTGCAGTTAAACTCTGCCCACAACATGCACTAGGTGAGAGCAGTCTTTACAGTTGGCTCTGTCCGCAACATCTACTACGTGAGATCAGTTTTGCAGTGATAGTGACCCACAAAAACTGATAACGCTGATAGTGACCCACAAAAAGATAGGAACCCTTATGTGCTATACCTCGTTGAAACTGCAGCCAAATTTTAAAGCTTCTGACCACTACCAACACTTTGGACTTTGTTCAAAAAATTTTAGACTGACCAGCAGTATTTCTTCATTGGTACCTAAGGGCTGGGCTGACCAGCCCTGAAAAGGAAATTGCCCAGTATTAGGTAAAAAATGAGTAGGAAGTTTTTAGTGCTAAATTATTGTCTTTCCTACAGGTCCCTATGTTATTACATAGGGCGTTTCTTTGATTTCTTTGATTCATCATGGAATAGGCTAAGTCAACATAGGACATATTGGGTATCAAAATGACCACAATGATGCAAGGATTAAGAATAATATGGGGGGCATTGCCAACAAAATTTTGAGAAATTGGTAAAAATGTGCCCGAAGGGCCGCTCCGCGGTCTATAGAGGTTACAGAACTTTTGTTATTAGTTGACAGACTAACAAGGTATCCTGGTTGTCACCAAGAGATGCGCAGACTTGATTCAAGATAGCACCCCCCTCTCCAACATGTATGCCTATGATTACACAGGAAACTTCTGGTGTTTTTATCATCTTCCCCAAATTCCACATCATTACTCAAGCTCCTGTGCTGAAACGGTGTCACATTTATTGGGAATGAAAAACATTTTTCTTCATTTCCTTCCAGAAAATTAGGGAAAAGCTTTTATTCACCAGATATATCCATTTTAGAAGTGTCAATCAGAAGCCATATTTTAGCAACCCTTTCTGCAAGATATTTCACTACCTTTTGAAAATCATAACCACGATGTATGCTATGTTCCTCACCTGAAAGGATTCCTGGACTGTCAATAAAATTAACATTTTTAAGAATTACATCGTTCATAGCTTTGTTTTCATTTTGTACTTTTGCATAAATTTATTGTTTTAAATAATCAACTTTCTTAAACAGGAAAATTTTAATGAATTTTAATGAATTTTAATGAATTTTAATTAAAAAAATAAAAAAATTTTTAATTTTAATTTTTTTTATGTTTATATTTTAATGACTGTCATTTTATTCAACCATTAAACCAGTGTTCAACCAATATGAAAGGGTAGGTAAGATGGTGCAAATTGGCCATATTGTCGCACAGTGAATCAACAGCAAGCTCTAATTTAAGCCATATGTTGACATACAGTGCATCCACGCCGAGCTGTAGCTGTACTACAGCTCTCATTTCGCAGGCAATATGACCACAGCAAGCCATTAAGTTTCTATGTGTGGTATGCTATATGTCTAGAGTAGGATGTGACTGAATCTCTTTTAAAAAAAAGGGAAAAGAAAACTGTAGCGGAGATTCACCATTTCAGTGATGGTTTATGTTTTTGAAGGTTTATTAAAATTCTAATACAAAATTACCTAAAAAACATCACATATATAATTTTGGCCGTACATGAGCAGCAGGAAAAAGTTATGCACAAATAAAACCACAGACAAAAAGTCATATGAGTCCGTTTTCCTTCAAATAGTTTTGCTACACACCATCAAGTTTGCCAAACAAACCAAACTGAGGCTTAGTTTTTGTTTGTCAACGTTTACCAACTGTTCAAATACTATTATTGCCCAGTGTATATTGTTAACAAAGACAGCTATCACACAGTGCATATTACAGGCATAAGACGGTTGTTTAATGATTGACTTGTTACATTTATAACCATGTTGCATAATTAAAACATAACACATGTCGCTAAATTGAAAGAAAATCTTTGTTAACTTTGATGAAAAAGCTAACAGTCAGAAAGCTAAAACAAAACAGAACAATGTCAAAGAAAGAAGACAAAGGTATACTTGGCTCCAAAACGTCAGACAGAGCAAAAGGGATGGAAGCAAACATGGAAATTATTGAAACGCTTACTCCTTATGAATGGTATCATGGTTTTGTATCACGGGAAGATGTCAATGCTCTTCTTAATCACCAGGGCGACTTCATAGTCAGGAGCAGCCAAATAGTTAATAAGGATGGTGAATATCAACCTGCCACTGCATTAAGTGTATGCTGGAGAACCAAAAATGGAGGAGATCCAATCAAACACTTCATCATATGTGCTAAGAATAATGGAAGTTACTACATTGATGAAAAAAGTGGCCTTTGCAAACCAACCATTCCTGCTCTCATCAATGCACACATTGAAACTCACAATCCAGTCTCATCACGAAGTCATACAATGTTGATCAATGGTGTACCAAAGGCGGACTGGGAATTAGACCATAGTCAGATACTTTTGGAAGAACAACTTGGTAAAGGAGCCTTTGGAGAAGTCTGGCGAGGTAAACTTCACTACAAAAACACAACCATGTATGTAGCTGTTAAGACATGCAAGCAAATGAACACCAAAGCAGAACGCACACAATTCACAAAAGAAGCTAGAATAATGCGGGACTATCGCCACCCTAACATCATCAAGTTAATAGGTATAGCTGCTAAACAAGAGCCTCTTTACATTGTCATGGAACTAGCGGCAAAGGGTTCTTTGCTTAATCATTTGAAGAAAACATGGCCACGATTGACAGAAAATAAACAAGTTCAATTCTGCTTGGAGGTAGCAAGAGGAATGGAATATCTTGAATCCAAAAACTGCATTCACCGTGATCTTGCAGCTCGAAACTGTCTTCTTGATTCCAATGAAACAATAAAAATATGTGACTTTGGTTTGTCAACTGTAGCAAAAACTGAAGAACTCTCAGGTGGTGTGCGACTTCCCATCAAATGGACAGCTCCAGAAGCTCTGTTCAAAGGAAAGTTCTCTTCAAAAAGTGATGTCTGGAGTTATGGAATCCTTGTAACGGAAGTATTAACTGGAGGAGGTGAGCCATACCCAGGCAAAACCCGCTTAGACATCAAGAATGGACTAGAAAAAGGACTCCGTTCAAAAGTACCCAACAATACCAATGACACAATAAAGGAACTCTTAGCAGACTGCTGGAAATGGGAACCAGATAACCGCCCATCATTTGCTCACATTGCAAAAACACTCCAAAAATTGAACATAAAGGTTATGAAGAAGACATAAACCATTCCACTTAATGTAACTTGTTTGTTTAACCTATTCCTTTTTGTCATTTATTTTTATTACATTTGCCATGCATCATATCTTTATTTGTTATAAATATTCTTTGTTATTTTAGATCATTCAAATTAAGATAAAAATAGCAATACAGCAATGCTTAAAACAGTTTTTTTTGCAATAATAACATTATTTGCACTTAACATGCAACGATGCACACACAATATCACACCTTATACACATGTGGCTCTACGGTTTTTGCGCGGCCGCAGGCCGCCTGCCGCGAAGGGCAGGGCAGTCAGAGATCCGGAGGCCGTAGGGCATGGGCGCGGATGCCCCGGAGCGTAGCCTAGCATGCGAAGCATGCTAGGCGAAGCGTAGGGGCCGTAGCAACCATACCCGGAGGCCGTAGGAGATCTGGCGCCCTGCCCGTAGCGGCGGGCGGCCAAGGCCCGCTTATACAGTTACCCCATTTTTTGTTCGTATGTCCAGCTTTGTATGACGTCATATAAGTCAGTTATATATATTTGTAATCTATATATATATTTCTGGAAATGCTGGCCCCTATTCTCAACGGATCTTGACAAACTTTTTTTTTCCTGAAAGGTAATGCTATATTAGGAAGATCTGGAGGGGTAGACCCGGAATTTGAGCATTTGAAACATTACTTTTTTGGGTATAATAGCTTGAAAACTGCAATATAGCGTTTTTGCGATGTAGCACCTCTATTCTTGAGAATTGCACAGAAGACATTGGTTTTTTGATTCACAAGTCATATATACCAATTCCAAATATGTGCTTGCTTTTGAAAATGGTTGAGAAACCACAGACTTTTCCTCTTGAGTGACACACTTTCATGCTCACCAATAGCACCAATAAACAGTAGCAGCTGAACGGTTGAAAATTGCACATAAGACATTGATTTTTTTGATTCACAAGTCATATATAGCGATTCTAAATATGTGTTTACTTTTGAAAATGGTTGAGAAACCACAGACTTTTCCTGTTGAGTGACAATCTTTCACGCTTACCAATAACATCAATAAACAGTAGTAGCTGAACGCAAATTTTCTTCGTAACTGTTACTTATGTAAAATTGTACACAAGAATGACTTTACCTAAGCATGTAGTGTTTCATAAAAGTTTGGGTCTGGGACTTAGAAGTTTTTTCGACATATATATATATACAGGGCCGGTACCGAAATATCTGTGATTTTGTTTTGCGTTGTTTTTCTGGATCTGCACCTGCACCTGGATGTTTTTGTGCGGATTGGAGAGACCTGAGTCTGGAGCGTGTTTCAGAAGGATAAGTCAATTGGTTGTGGGGGTGGGGGGGGGGGGGGGCCCGCCAGGAGGAAGGGCTGAGAAAAGGCGTGTGGTGGACACAGAGCCAATTGATGCTGTCCTTGGCAGTGTGGCATGGCGTGGCCTTGGTGGCAGTCGACAGCTTTGATGGACTAGATTTAAACGTATATAAGGTTTGGTAGGTAAGACTTACGCACCATTTCTTTACATTCCAAACCACTGCGATGGCCTTGGGGTAAGGCAGTTGTGCGCAGTTTCAAAATCACAGATATTTCGGTACCGGCCCTGTAGACTCACAGATCAAAAATGGAGTGAATCCTTAGACTGCCGCCAGCCAAGCCTGGGATGGCAGTTCAAAAAGGGCATACATTCGGTTCTACTGAAGCTTATTCCATGATTCCAACGTCATTTTAAAGGTTTTTTAACGGTTATAATGCTCAAAATAGTGGTGCGGAACGATAGATTTCATGAGAATTGTAAATGGTACTTTATTGAGGTCAAACGTGGGAAAATTGGCCAAAAATTCGAAAAAACGCAATGTTCACAGTTCCAACAATATTTGCAAAAGTCCGAAAACATATTTTGGTGCGGCCAACACAGTATAATGACATTCGGTTGGATAGAGCCGTCTGAGCTTAGCATCTCCCAGATATGAAAGCCCACACACTTGTATTACCATCCCCGACCATTTCTTCTGCCTCTTTCTTAATCTGCAACCCCAGTAGCCAAATGGAAAAGAGGGCAGGTCAATTGAGAAGGGTTGAACCTGTGAATTGGGATCAAAATTGGAATCAAACCAGCATAGGCAGGTTGCGGTGAGCTCTAAGTCATTACTTCCAACAGCAAGGAGGTCCTGGTGCACTCAGACAATCATGTGGGCTGCCAGCTTTGCAACTGGGCCCAGTGCACCTTCTACATATTTATTCACCGTTATGACCTACCAATGAAGGCTGAGAGAAAGGGAAGAGGGGCACTAGAATACCAGAAAGCCCTCGCCTTCTCTCTACGCCTTGCCTTCGCCCTGCCGCCGTGTTCCCCCCAACTTTGATCCCTGGCCCACCTGTGTTCCTCCTGCTCTTTTTTACATTGGTTTCCTCTGCATATGCATCAGTTCCCAGGATTATTGATTAGCATATCCCCCATGTGATACTTTGTAAGATTTTGAGGGAGGTGTAGGGAGCTGATCTGACCGTCTACGGCTTAGTCACAACACAGACTGACCTGCCCCTGTTTCTCCTCTGAGATCATTCATATTCTTAGCTTATCTCCAGGTATCCAGCTGCCATCCACAAGATTCCCCCTACCTCGCAACCACACATCTGAACTCTACAAAGGTCTTTGCGATTTGCCATAGGAAATTTATCTCCATGTGCTCTGGTCATCGCAAGATCCTTGCGATCTACCAAATCTTTTCGATCTATGTCCAACTGTACCTTGCCACCCACCCCTAGGACCCATACCTGATCCTGATATGCCGTGAGGTTGTGCGATCCACACTCATTGAAGTGAGGGGAGTTAATAAGGTCCACTGTGAAGGGAGTTAATAAGGTTTCACAACCTTGAATTCTGGCTTCAACCTGGCTTGTTTCTTCCCCAGCTCACGCTCAAAGCAGACAGAAAGGAGGCAGGAGTTGCAGTTGAAAGTATTACAAAGTTCGTCTCGAGGTCGTAGGTGGCCGGCATGGAGCAAGATTTAGCGGAGGATGGAGTTGGAGGGATCGGGTTGGGTTATTTTATTTTTTAAGCATTTTCCTTTTTTTCGCTTTACCCTGCGGCTCTTGACTCGCCTGAAGGTGTGTGTAAGAAAAATTTTAGCGGTGACACTCTCAGCGTCATTTTTGGAACTGTCTATTTTTTTATTTTCAAAATCTGAATCAATATATAACAAGCAGTAAATTGCAAAAACAAAATTCAACAAATCTATCAACAATATGTGTAACACTATTCTGCATCCGCCCATGATGTGTCAATGCCAACTTCGGGCACAGGATATATACCTTTTGAAGCATAATACGAGAGAACATCATTTCTTGTTGGCGATGGATATATTTTAGAACCTTCTGCATGCACGTCTTCAACATGCAATGGAATATAGACAGGTTCATACAATTGATTTAGGTCCTTTACAATTATAGCTTTTTGAATCGTACCTGCTTGAAAGCCATCCTTACTCAACAAATACGTTTTCATGGTTAGTACAATTGTATCATTTGGTGCAATAACTGCCATAACAGGTTCAAGACAGGAATGGGCAGAAAGTTGGGTATCTTCATTAAAACCAAGACTTATGTGCAATATATCTGACGATAAATTTTTTAAGAGCAGATGACATACATCAGTACTTTCTGCATCAAGAAGAAATGATAATGTTTGCGGTTTAGAACCTATTGGCAACATAGATTTGCTAGGTGCTTCCATTTTACTAGCTAAGTTATTTGAACCTTGCCCTTTCCACATAAAGATTGCAGCACAGATGCACATGATAGCTAAAGCCAACATTATAACCATGCTTTAATGTGCTAAACTCTGAAAGTTAACTTTAGATTTCTGAAGTCAAAACTAAAGAAATAAAACTTATTCATTTAGCTTCATGCACTACGTGGGAGCAGTATTTGCAGTAAACTCTGCCCACAATATGCACTACGTGGGGTCAGTCTTTGCAGTAAACTTTGCCCACAACATGCACTACGTGGGGTCAGTTTTTGCAGTAAACTTTGACCACAACATATACTACGTGAGAGCACTCTTTGCAGTAAACTCTGCCCACAACATGCACTACGTGAGAGCAGACTTTGCAGTAAACTCTACCCACAACATACACTACGTGGGAGCAGTCATTGCAGTTAATTCTGCCTACAACCTACATACGTGAGAGCAGTCTTTTCAGTACATTCTGCCCACAAAATGAACATCGTGAGAGCGGTCTTTGCAGTCAGTTCTGCCCAGAACATGCAATACGTGAGAGCAGCCTTTGCAGTAAACTCTGCCCACAACGTATACTACGTGAGAGCACTCTTTGCAGTAAACTCTGCCCACAACATGCACTACGTGGGAGCAGCCTTTGCAGTAAACTCTGCCCACAACATGCACTACGTGGGGTCAGTCTTTGCAGTAAACTTTGCCCACAACATATACTACGTGAGAGCACTCTTTGCAGTAAACTCTGCCCACAACATGCACTACGTGAGAGCAGACTTTGCAGTAATTTCTGCCCACAACATACACTACGTGGGATCTGTCATTGCAGTTAATTCTGCCCACAACATACATACGTGAGAGCAGTCTTTTCAGTACATTCTGCCCACAAAATGAACTTCGTGAGAGCAGTCTTTGCAGTTAATTCTGCCCAGAACATGCACTACGTGAGAGCAGCCTATGCAGTACACTCTGCCAACAACATGCACTAGTGGGACACTCAAAATCTGCCCACAACATGCACTAAGTGAGAGCAGTCTTTGCAGTAAACTCTGCCCACAACATGCACTACGTGGGATCAGTCTTTGCAGTAAACTCTGCCCACAACGTATACTACGTGAGAGCACTCTTTGCAGTAAACTCTGCCCACAACATGCACTACGTGGGAGCAGTATTTGCAGTAAACTCTACCCACAACATGCACTACGTGGGGTCAGTCTTTGCAGTTAACTTTGCCCACAACATATACTACGTGAGAGCACTCTTTGAAGTAAATTCTGCCCACAACATGCACTACGTGAGAGCAGACTTTGCAGTAAACTCTACCCACAACATACACTACGTGGGAGCAGTCATTGCAGTTAATTCTGCCTACAACCTACATACGTGAGAGCAGTCTTTTCAGTACATTCTGCCCACAAAATGAACTTCGTGAGAGCGGTCTTTGCAGTTAATTCTGCCCAGAACATGCAATACGTGAGAGCAGCCTTTGCAGTAAACTCTGCCCACAACGTATACTACGTGAGAGCACTCTTTGCAGTAAACTCTGCCCACAACATGCACTACGTCAGAGCAGACTTTGCAGTAATATATGCCCACAACATGCACTACGTGAGAGTAGTCTGATCAATACAATCTGCCCACAACAGGCACTACATCAGAGCAGTCTTAGCAGTAAACTTTGCCCCACAACATATACTACGTTTGGCCTCCCTACTACGTGGGAGCAGCCTTTGCAGTAAACTCTGCCCACAACATGCACTACGTGAGAGCAGACTTTGCAGTAATTTCTGCCCACAACATACACTACGTGGGATCTGTCATTGCAGTTAATTCTGCCCACAACATACATACGTGAGAGCAGTCTTTTCAGTACATTCTGCCCACAAAATGAACTTCGTGAGAGCAGTCTTTGCAGTTAATTCTGCCCAGAACATGCACTACGTGAGAGCAGCTATGCAGTACACTCTGCCAACAACATGCACTACGTGGGATCAGTCTTAGCAGTAAAATCTGCCCACAACATGCACTACGTCAGAGCAGTCTTTGCAGTAAACTATGCCCACAACATGCACTACGTGAGAGTAGTCTTATCAATACACTCTGACCACAACAGGCACTACGTGAGAGCAGTCTTAGCAGTAAACTCTGGCCACAAAATGCACTACGTGGGGTCAGTCTTTGCAGTAAACTTTGCCTACAACATGCACTACGTGGGGTCAGTCGTTGCAGTAAACTTTGCCCACAACATATACTACGTGAGAGCACTCTTTGCAGTAAACTCTGCCCACAACATGCACTACGTGAGAGCAGACTTTGCAGTAAACTCTGCCCACAACATACACTACGTGGGATCTGTCATTGCAGTTAATTCTGCCTACAACATACATACGTGAGAGCAGTCTTTTCAGCACAATCTGCCCACAAAATGAACTTCGTGAGAGCAGTCTTTGCAGTTAATTCTGCCCAGAACATGCACTACGTGAGAGCAGCCTTTGCAGTACACTCTGCCCACAACATGCACTACGTGGGATCAGTCTTAGCAGTAAAATCTGCCCACAACATGCACTACGTCAGAGCAGTCTTTGCAGTAAACTATGCCCACAACATGCACTACGTGAGAGTAGTCTGATCAATACACTCTGCCCACAACAGGCACTACGTGAGAGCAGTCTTAGCAGTAAACTCTGCCCACAAAATGCATTACGTGAGATCAGTTTTTGCAGTAAACTTTGCCCACAACATGCACTACGTGAGAGCAGTCTGATCAATACACTCTGCCCACAACATGCACTACGTGAGAGCAGACTTTGCAGTAAACTCTGTCCACAACATACATACGTGAGAGCAGTCTTTTCAGTACATTCTGCCCACAAAATGAACTTCGTGAGAGCAGTCTTTGCAGTTAATTCTGCCCAGAACATGCACTACGTGAGAGCAGCCTTTGCAGTACACTCTGCCCACAACATGCACTACGTGGGATCAGTCTTAGCAGTAAAATCTGCCCACAACATGCACTACGTCAGAGCAGTCTTTGCAGTAAACTCTGCCCACAACATGCATTACGTGAGATCAGTTTTTGCAGTAAACTCTGCCCACAACATGCACTACATGGATCCGTCTTTGCAGTAAACTTTGCCCACAATATGCACTACGTGAGATCAATCTTTCCAGTACACTCTGCGAACAACATGCATTACGTGAGAGCAGTCTTTGCAGTACCCTCTGCCCACAAAATGCACTTCGTGAGAGCGGTCTTTGCAGTTAATTCTGCCCACAACATGCATTACGTGAGATCAGGTTTGGCAGTACACTCTGTCCACAACATGCACTACGTGAGAGTAGTTTTTTGGAGTACACTCTGCCCACAACATGCACTACGTGAGAACAGTCTTTGCAGTACACTCTGCCCACAACATGCACTACGTGAGAACAGTCTTTTCAGTACACTCTGCCCAC
Source organism: Ptycholaimellus sp. GST1_10 (assembly GCA_030248095.1). Classification (NCBI taxonomy): domain Eukaryota; kingdom Metazoa; phylum Nematoda; class Chromadorea; order Chromadorida; family Chromadoridae; genus Ptycholaimellus; species Ptycholaimellus sp. GST1_10. The sequence goes on from JASANA010004678.1 coordinate 33,190, forward strand.
AATATGCACTACGTGGGATCAGTCTTTGCAGTAAACTCTGCCCACAAAATGCACTTCGTGAGAGTGGTCTTTGCAGTAAATTCTGCCCACAACATGCACTACGTGAGAGCAGTCTTTGCAGCCCACTCTGCCCACAATATGCACTATGTGAGATCAGTATTTACAGTACACTATGTCCATAACATGTACTGCGTGAGATCAGTCTTTGCAGTCGGCTCTGCCCACAACATGCATTACGTGAGAGCCGTCTTTGCAGTATACTCTCCCCAAAACATGCACTATGTGAAAGCAGTCTTTGCAGTAAACTCTGCCCACAACATGGACTACGTGAGAGCAGTCTTTGCAGTCGACTTTGCCCACAACATGCATTACGTGAGAGCAGTCTTTGCAGTAAACTCTGCCCAAAACATGCACTACGTGAGGGCAGTCGTTGCAGTAACCTCTGCCCACAACATGCACTACGTGAGAGCAGTCCTTGCAGTAAACTCTGCCCACCACATGCACTAGGTGAGAGCAGTCCTTGCAGTAAACTCTGCCCACCACATGCACTAAGTGAGAGCAGTCCTTGCAGTAAACTCTGCCCACAACATGCACTACGTGAGAGCAGCCTTTGCATTAAACTCTACCCACAACATACACTACGTGAGAGCGGTCATTGTAGTAAATTCTGCCTACAACATGCACTACGTGAGAGCAGTCTTTGCAGTAAACTGTGCCCACAAAATGCACTACGTGAGATCAGTCTTTGCAGTACATTTTTTATTTGCTTCTCTGCCCACAACATACACTTCGTGAGAGCAATCTTTGCAATTAATTCTGCTCACAACATGCACTACGTGAGAGCAGTCTTTGCAGAAAACTCTGCCCACAACATGCAATACGTGAGATCAGTCTTTGCAGTTAATTCTGCCCACAACATGCACTACGTCAGAGCAGTCTTAGCAAGTACACTCTGCCCACAACATGCACTACGTGAGCAATCAGTCTTTTTTTTTGCAGTACACTCTTCCCACACCAAATGCGCTACGTGAGAGCAGTCGCTGCAGTAAACTATGCCCACAACATGAATTACGTGAGATTAGTCTGATCAGTACACTCTGCCCACAACAGGCACTACGTGAGATCAGCTTCTTTGCAGTAAACTCTGCCCACAAAAATGCAAATACATGATGTCAGTCTTTGCAGTAAACCCTCTGCATACAACATGCACTACGTGAGATCAATCATTGCAGTAAACTCTGCCCACAAAATGCACTAAGTGAAAGCAGTCGTTGCAGTAAATTCTGCCCACAGCATGAATTGCGTGGGTGATTTCTTTGATCATTACATTCTGCCCACAACATGCACTGCGTGAGCTCAGCCATTGCAGTTCATTCTGCCCACTACATGCACTACGATAGAGCAGTCTTTACAGTACACTATGCCCACAACATGCACTACGTGAGTTCAGTCTTATCATTACTCTCTGCGCACTACTTGGACTACGTGATATCTCCCCACAAAATGCATTACGTGAGAGCTGTTTTTGCAGTAAACTCTGCCCACAACATGCACTACGTGAAAGCAGTCTTTGCAGTAAACTCTGCCCACAACATGCACTACGTGAGAGCAGTCTTTGCAGTAAACTCTGTCCACAACATGCACTACGTGAGAGCAGTCTTTGCATTAAACTCTGCCCACAACATGCACTACGTGAGAGCAGTCTTTGCAGTAAACTCTGCCCACAACATGCACTACGTGAGAGCAGTCTTTGCAGTAAACTCTGCCCACTACATGCACTACGTGAGATCAGTCTTTGTAGTAAACTCTGCCCACAACATGAGACACTTTGAGACTCTCAGGCTTTGCAGTACACTCTGCCCACAACATGCACTACGTGAGACCAGTCTTTGCAGTAAACTCTGCCCACGACATGCATAACGTGAGAACAGTTTTCGCAGTAAACTCTGCCCACAAAATGCATTACGTGAGAACAGTTTTCGCAGTAAACTCTGCCCACAACACACACTGCGTTAGAGCAGTCGTTGCAGTAAACTATGCCCACAACATGCAATGCGCACTCTGCCCACAACAGGCAATTCGTGAAAGCAGTCTTTGCGGTAAACTCTGTCCACAACATGCACTTAGTTAGAGTTTGCAGTAAACTCTGCCCACAACAATCACAACGTGGTAGCAGTCTTTGTAGTAAACTCTAACCACAAAATGCAATACGTGAGAGCAGTCTTTGAAGTTGCTTCTGCCCACAACAGGCAATACGTGAGAGCGGTCTTTGAAGTCGCTTCTGCCCACAACATGCACTGCGTGAGAACAGTATTTGCAGTAAACTCTGCCCACAACATGCACTTCGTGAGAGCAGTCTTTTCCAGTAAAACTCTGCCCACAACATGCACTACGTGAGAGTGGTCTTTGCAGTAAGAGACTGCCCACAACATGCACTACATTAGAGAAGCAGTCTTTGCAATACACTCTACCCACCACAGTAACTATGTGAGAACGGTCTTTGCAGTAAACTCTGCCCATACTATGTACTAGGTGAGAACAGTCTTTGCAGTAAACGATGCCCACAACATGCGCTACGTTAGAGCAGTCTTTGCAGTCAGACTCTGTCCCACAACATGTACTTCGTGAGATCAGCCTTTGTGATAAACTATGCCCACAAAAAAAAAAAAAAAAAAAAAAAAAAAAAAAAAAAAAAAAAAACCGCAGGCGCTACGTGAGAGCAGTCTTTGGAGTAAACTCTGCCCACAACATTCACTACGTGAGAGCTGTCTTTGCAGTAACCTCTGCCCAAAACATGCACTGCGTGAGATCATTCGTTATAGTAAACCCTGCCCACAACATGCACTACGTAAAACCAGTCTTTGTAGTGACTTCTGCCCACAACATGCACTATGTGAGGTCAGTCTTTGTAGTAAACTCTGCCCACAACATGCACTGCGTGAGATAATCTTTGCTGTAAACTCTGCCCACATCGTGCGCTATGTGAGAGCGATCTTTGCAGTAAACTCTGCCCACCACATTCACTGCGTGAGAACAGTCTTTGCAGTAAACTTTGCCCACAACATGCACTACATGAGAGATGTCTTTGCAGTAAACCATGCCCACAACATGTACTACGTGAGATCAGTCTTTTTGATAAACTCTGCCCACCGCAGGCACTACGTGAGAGCAGTCTTTGAAGTAAACTATGCCCACAACATTCACTACGTGAGACCTAGTATTTGCAGTAAACGTTGTACACATCATGTACTACGTGAGAGCAGTCTTTGGAGTAAACTCTGCCCACCACATTCACTGCGTGAGATCAGTCTTTTTAGTAAACTCTGCCCACAATATACACTACATGAGAGAAGTCTTTGCAGTAAACTCTTCCCACAACATGTACTACATGAGAGC
>JASANA010004684.1:0-30863 GCA_030248095.1 Ptycholaimellus sp. GST1_10
CGGGTGCCGGAGGGCACGTGGACGACGAGGCCTTTGTCCCCGTCGATGGTGAGGGCATCGTCCCTGAGCAGCTTGACGGCCTTCTGGACCGGGAGCTCGGTCGCCTTGGCGGCGATGATGGTGGTGATGACGTCGGCGTCGGACTTCCCGCACTTGTCCACCATGTCGAACGGGTTGAAGCCCCATCGTTCACGGCACTCATCCATCTGTGCCTCAGTCATTCCGCCCTTCAAGCTTTTTCGAATTGACCAAAAGTTCCAAAACCAGGGTAGGCTAACAGTTGGGTCATTTGTGACACTCACTTGTGAAAGGAGCCATCGCAAGCTTGAAGCGTGGATGTCGAAGGAGTTGTCGGTTGCTATGAGGAGCTGGAGGTGACGGGCCAGGCGCTTGGCGGCCAGCAGCTCTGCATCCGTTGCTGCTTGCAGGTCTGCCCAGCGCATGCCTCCTTGCGGGAGGCTTCCGTCAACTTGGCTCTTTAATGTTTCAGAACTTTTACAAAACCAATTAATTCGAAAATTTTGTTGATTTTGCACTATCAAGCTTGCGCGAGTGATGTCGTTCTGCTTGAGCGTAGAGGCGGCGTGGAAGGCTGCTGCGTACAGCGCAGGGACTGCGTCTCTTGGGTAGACACAGAGCAGGCCAGAGGCTAGCAGACGCAGTCCTGCTCTCTGCTTGTCGTCTCCTTCCATCCTTGTGGGATAGACGGAGAGTACACCTATTATTAGCCACAGATTAATCATTTTGTAAAAGTGGAATGCAGCTTTGATATAAACCGTTGTATGTGCTGCAGATCAAGTTGTCCAGCTCGATCAGCTCGTACAGCACGTTACTTAAAGGAGGTATCCATTCTTTTGAATTATCTGCCTCGTATGGATAATCATCCTCATTTTCAACGTAAAAAAGTAGCAAATCATCTACCAATTTATCTGCCTCTTTTTTCGTAAGCGGTGTAAGGAAAGGAGGTAGGGAGGCAAAGGTGGCCAACGATTGGGAGTGCATTTCCGATGCCGAAGGGTTAGCCGACGGCGTTGGCGCTGGAGCAGTTGAAGCCGGTGGGGTTTGCCCTTCTGCTGCCTCTGTTGCAGCGCTTCCAGTGGTTGGTGCGTCTGCAAACCATCGTTTCCTTTTCCTTCTTTTGTCATGCTTATCGCATTTTGATGAGACCGAGATAGATTGGTTTTTACCTTGGTCCGGAGCTGGTCCTTGGCTGACGGCAGATTGCTTGTCGCACATCTCCTCAGGTTCTGACAATGGCACTGAGTTGTCTATCATGTCCACTGAGGAAGATAGAAAACCTTGAGCGGTGTGGCTCTGGGTGATTGGTGCAGCCGTGCAGGCTGGAGAGGTTGAGCCGGTGCAGGCTGGAGAGGGTGGCTGTGTGGCCGGGGAAGGGGGCTGTGAAGCCGAAGTCACTGACTGCGGCGATGTGCTCGCACTGCAATCAGCAACCTTTCCTACCATCTTCTTCACTTACCACCGAAGCACTTGTCCTCCTCCTGAGCAGGAGGCTCGGAGGTAGGGAGGCTATCCAAGTCGATGATGATTGATGACTTTGGACTCTTCTCCCATCGGTGGGAATGAGAGGAATGAGGCTTGATCAGCCTTATATACCCTTCTATCAGTGTTTTGTCTTAGGGTCGCAGACTAAACAAATTAGCCATGGGAAATTAATTTTTCCAGGCGTGAGATAAGATTTTATTGCGTAGACAAAACATTTAAACGTTTTCTAAGCTAAATTGTGTCACAATTTTAAATTATTAAATTAATATTTTCAAATAACTCCAATGTAACTTACGCGGATTTCAGGTTTTCCCCTTGCATTTAATTTTGGCAAAAGTTTTTAGCACGACTAATTCCTGTCCTAGATTAGGAAAATGGCTTCGAAAATGCCTTTTCAGCATTAGGTATAGCATCAGTGACTTGAGTTTGCAGGCAGCACAACTGCGTGCTTTGTTGAGCTAGCATTGTGACAAAGAAGTTTTTTGTAGCATGAAGTTTTGGATTAGGGAGCAAAGAAAAACTTTTTAAGAAGTTACTGACCTTTCTCGTAGATTTGGTTGCACATGATCAGCCAGTCCGCTCTGGTCATGAGCTCTTCGCTGTTGAAGAGGTAGATGTTGGGAGCCACAAGCCAGGTGGGGACTGGGACGGTGGTTTTGACAGTGGATACGTTGGGTGGGGCGTTTTGGGGCGCAGGGGTTTCGGGTTTGGAGTAGAGCTCGAGATCTATAGAGACTAAGCTTTCTCCCGATGATTTTGCCGAGGTTTGCGGGTCTGAGGCTAGGCAGGGATATTCGCTCTCCTTATTCATCAAATCTCATGCAATGAATAGGTGTGATTTCTCATCATGAAGCATCACCTATCTAGGTTTTGACTAGCGGGAAAGCAAATGCCTTTCACCTAGACTGGAGGCAGATCTCGACGATTGTCCCAGTTTCTGAGTTTCTTGAGCTTTATGTAGACGTCGAGGATGGCAGCGAAAAGCACAAACAGTGCTGTGAGGCAGTTCACGTACCACACAAAATCATCCCCAGAAACAGGCATCCTAGGTTTTGCTACGTGTGATATGATTTGAGGGCATCCCGTTGCTTTGGGTGTGGCCCATGGCAGGAGGTTTTTCTGGGCATTTCATGCCCCCAAGGACGCTCCCAGGTGTCCTGAATCACCTTAACGGTCCCCTTTTTGTGCGGCCATTCCTGGCATCCTGCTAGAGCCTTTTGGGCCCGTGGAAAACCAGATGTGAAGGGATGAGTGGTATGACGAAGACTTTTCGGTTACCGTGGTCTTGCTAACATATCAATGGATTGTGCTGCATGGTAGCAGTTACATCTCGTTTGAAACATTAGTTGCCTGGTTTTACTTTTAGGTCATGCGTCAAATGGTTTTAAATGCTGTTTTCTGATGAATAGTTTGAAAACTTACATATGTTCCTTTCGCAAACCAGCAACTGTTAAGGAAACGAACAAAAAAGTTGACAAAGCAATGCCCTTTATGGGCGATAAGCAACAAGAACCGAGAAAAAATGCTTTTTGTATCCCAAAAGGACTATTTTGATTTTTGTTGTTTCTAAATTTTTGTTCGGTTTTAAAGTGAGAAAGATTTTGGTATGTAAAATGTTTTATGGTCGATTTTAAAAAGCATTTTTTCTACCAGTGCTCACGGCGCCCCACACAGCGCCAGAGCACACGAAACTCGTTCATCTGCTCCTCGTAGAGCTCGATCTGGGTGCCGAGGTTGCGCTCCACCCAGGCGAGGGTCTTCCACTGCTCCTGCAACTATTCGGTTTTCTAGGAGCGACAATTTTATTTTCCGCGTAGAGCGAGGCTTCTATTATTTATGTTCATAGTTTTTTGGCCTTTACATGCATAGTGAAACATCAGCCAACTGTTGGGGTAAGCTTAGGCTTGGCAGAAAGTGAAAATTGGGTACCTTGGCGGCGTAGACGTGGTCCCCCTCCCTGGGGTTGGTGAGCTGGATGTACTGGGCGTGGAAGCCGCGGCGGAGCACCGCGGCGGTGGCCCCTCTGGCCCAGCTCCGCAGGTCCGCATGCTCCTGCAGGACCCACTCGGTGTTGTTGTCTGTAATAGGCGCAAAGATTAATTTTGCCGTCATAAAACTTTGCTTTTGATGACTAGTAAATTTAGTTTAAAAATTATTGTCACTAATTTGCCATGGCTTTGATTTCCCGAGTGACTGGAGGGAAAAAGGAACCGTTGGTCTCCTGGCGGTAGGCGCGGAAGTTGTTCCACTGGAGCTTGTAGCCCGCCCAGTGGTCCCACTTGAGGGCGCTGTTGGTGTCCGCCAGCCTTCAACCCCATCCTCTCTGCTCAGGTTTAGGCCTACTGGGACAGCAGGGAACTTACTTGATCAGGATCATGTTGAGCTGGTTGATGATGCGCCGCAGGAAGACCTGGAGCGCTGGGAGGTCGGCGCACGCCCTGGCCTCTGCGAAGGGGTGCTCGGGGGGGCCGGCGTTCAGGAGGAGGACTCGGGGCGGGCGAGGGGGCACTGGGCTGTCTTCCCGCTCATCGGAGCTCCTCGGAGGGCCGTTGGTGTTGGGGTGGTTGTTGTTGAAGACGTAGCCGGGGATGGGGGGCTCCGGGGGCGGCTGGGGCCGCACTCCTCGCCCCGCTCCCTTGCTTCGAACCACTTCACCCATTCTTTCTTCTTGACTGAGTTTGACTTTTCTGCAAGGGTATGAAAATGCCGCGCCGAGTTTCAACATTGACTGAATGGGAATCAGAAGGCCTATTTATTGGCGTCTTGAAACATAAACACCCTGAGTTAGGTCTGAACTTAGGCAAAGACTGTAGTAGGCTGCTCGAAATGGAGGCTAAACGGGGAAAACGATGCCTTCGGCAGGCAGTGTTGTGGGCAAGTGGGGCTGGCTGTAAAGCAGCGTACCTGCGGCCTAGGTATGGAAATGAGACGCTGAGTGCGGGACTAGGAGGGGGTGTGGCACTATGCCCTTTTTACTCCTCCCTCCGCCCCTTTCCCAGGCTGTTGTGTTGCGGTAAGGAACCTGACTAACCGCTTGGGTACGCCGCTTGGGCACGCTACTTTATATGCGTTGTGACTCTGTGGTTTTGCAAATTGGCTTGGCCACGCCAAGCTTGTGCTCGTTTGGCGAAGGAGGCTTTTGTTTTTTGCACAGGTAGAGATACGCTGGATCAATTGCCTTCTCTTCTCGATGGCAATTATTGTCCCTCCTTGAAACATCGCATGGCTAAACAGAAGCAAATGACGCATGCAACTGAGCTGCTGCAGTTGAACATACTTGACCGCTTGATGTTTTAGTAATGACTTATGCGATGAAGATTTGCCCAGGCAATGATGGACGTAGTTGAAATTTGCCGACATTTTGTGAAAACGGGAAAAGCTTGTCAGAATCTTTCTAAGCTTTCGTTTAGCGGTGTTTCAATAATAAGGTTTTTTATTTCGCACCAGGGCAACGAATCTAGGGACTATGGAACGAATAAAGAATATGATAGTTTGAGGCAGTAGGTTGGGGTGTTTTAGGCGTTGAGGGCGCTGCCGAAGATCTCGAACAGGTGCTTGCCTTTCTCCATGTGCTCCCAGTAGCGACGCTCTTCGTTGCGGAGGCCTCGGATTGTGCGTTCAATCCGTCCCCAGACCTTCTGTAAATTAGCCCCTTTCTTTGTTCGCCTGGGGTTGAACAAGATGCTAAGTGACCAACCCCACCGTGGCAGGCGTCTTCAGGCACCCCCGTCCGTTTGTTGACGAAGGGCTTCTTGACGATGGGGAGGTGACTGTCCTCCCACTGCTCCTCCACGGCCTGGCAGCAGTGCCGGAGCCAGTCCAGCATGGGCTTCATGCGGCTCATCTCCGATCCCAGTCCTTCAGTCTCCCAGCCTGAAAAAGACGGCAGAAATGCTCTTTTATTTCATTCGAAAATATTCGTCTGTGGCAAATCAAAACTTACCTTGCATCTCCTTTGAGGGTTGATGTATTATGAATAGACACAAGCTGTGGCAGTGGGAGCTCGGTTGATTTTAAAATATCCACAACCAAGGCTCTCACTACCACAAGCTTGTATTCTATCATTTAGCTTTCCTTGATATCTTTTTGATTCGGAAGTGGAGTTATTTTGTAGACACAAGCTATGATAGCAGGAGCCTGGATGATTTAAAATATCCACAACCAGGGCTCGCACTATCATAAAGCTTGTATTCTACTAACGTGGCCGATTGTATACCAACTTTTAAATTGTCTTGAAAACTACTTACCTTTGGATAATTGGCAAGGCCTTTGTGTAGCCACAAGCTGTGGCAATGGGAGCCTGGTTGATTTTATCATTTCCACAACCAGGGCTCGCATTACCACAAAGCTCGTAGTCTACCAAGCTTGCCACAGAAATGACTGGATAAAAGGTGAAATTGCGGGAATGAAACATCAGGCTAATCCTCAATCCTTAGCAAGGCTTTTGTCTTACTTTGGAGTTCGTGGAGGTAGTTGAGGAAGCCGTTGAAGGGAACGGGGTTGTTGGCCGATGGCTTTTTCGTCCAGTCGCTTTGAAAAGCGTTGTTCCTCTTCAGCACCCTGAAACGAATCTACTTTATTCTGCTCAATTCAAGGCATGGTAAAACCGGAGGTAGAGGAGGTAGATGGAGTCGTTGTAGAGGTCGAGGTCCCGCTTCAGCTCGGGCCAGTTGTTGTACTCCGTCTTGATCCCGCGTGGGGGCGGCGTCTTGCAGTGCAGCGGGTGGAGGCTGAGCAGCAGGCCCGGCTCGTCCCCTTCCGGTTCCTGGCCGCAGACCTTGACGGCCTCTGACTCCTCCGCTGGCGGGACAGCCTCCGGCTCCTTGGGCTCAGCCTCACGAAGTGGATCGAACTCGCTCATCTAAGAATGAGTATGCCTTTTGAATCATAGAATGCTTTGAACGGGGTGGATCGAAATAGTGGGGTCTATTTCTATTTTCTTTGCTGAGTGAAACATCAGAAAAGGGTTTTCAGGAGATTGCCCTTCATGTCAACTCAGCCGTTGTTTATAAAAAAGACTTATTCTTAATAATAGGCGTCGGTTTTGGCCGATGCGAGATTTATTCTTTTTAAGGCAACGAATAAATCTTTATAAAAGCATACGCTTATTCATTCTTGATATCTCTAGCTCATTGAAGATTTTCAAAATTAGGACTGGATATATGTTTAATTTTTGAAACATCATATTTTGTAAGTTCCTCAAGGGCTATGGAATTGGTCTCAAACCTTGGCTGGAACTTGATGGTGCTGATGGCTGAAGTAGAAGGTGGTTGTCGGAGAACGTGCCTTGAGACTGACTGATTTCTCTGCCGACTGGCGAGGCCTTTATAGTCACCTGAGGCTATTCTTGGCCTTATGTCTAGACGTTGTTATAGACCAACCATAACTAACCGTTTCTTCTTTTACGGTTAGCTAATGAGCTAAAATAACAATTTATATTTTACGCTGAATGGACAATTTTGATATATGTAAGTTTGCAGCATAAAATCGGTTTTGACTATTTTGTGTAATGAGTTTTAACCAAGTGAAAAAGTGGGTAACTAGTTTTCCTAAAAACAACTTTTGTGATTGATAATGCCGAGTGCAACAAATTTCTAGGTCGAAATGCTTCTTTTTCGATTTTGCGTCCTTATGGCGGTAAAGAATTGCTGAATCTTGGTTATGCCGGTGCTTTTGCGCACTCGCTGAAACATCATTCAATTTGTTTGCTAGTTTCTGGCATTTTTGCCGTAGCGCAGTTCAATATTTGGATGGTGAAAGTGTCCGCGCTGGAAGAGGCAACTATTGAAGTCTTTCTTCACCATTTTTCTCTCAAATGTGCCTTGTGAAACATCACATCCGAAACAGATTGGGGCACAGCGATGAGAAATCTTTCTTGGCGTCCGGTTTTTCCGAGAAGCTGAACGGTCCTCGGGAAAAGGTCTAAACGCAAATTGACGCTGTATTTCATTAGTTTTAGGTGCAAAGTGTTTACTTCTCGTAGGAATTCGACTTCAGAATCCGAGTCTTGATTGCCGCTTCCCTGGCCTTCGGGGCGAGCGTTGCTTGACGGCTGCACCTTTTCCTGGCTCTTTTCAACCTCAAGCTTTTGCAGTCTTTTGAATTTGAGAACAAAATCTTTTGTAAGAAATTGTTTCTTCGAACCTTCTCTAAGCTCTGAGGGGGACTCCAGAAAGTGAACCGCTGTTTCTCTGTGCCATTGGCGTTGCTCATTTTAAATCTTTATCTACAACGAAATAACTTCTTGTAGAAAATGAAAGTGAAAAAATGAAATAGTAGCTTTTCAAGCTGTGCGAGCTATGTGTACGTTTGCTGCACTGCTTGGTTGAGATTTGAATGCGTACCAGAGAAAACGAAGCTTGACCTTTACTGTGCAGCACACCTTTTTGGCTGCCATAAATCTGCTTTGCCTGATTTTCTTCTCATCTTTCACCGAGAGCCTTTTATTTGGATATGACTCGTATTTCAATGCATTCTTTCAATAAATGGCTGGTAATGAATTCATAGTTTTAGATTGGAAAATAGGCGTTAAATTAGAAAAATTAATGAATAGGACGCTTAGGGCGTTGCACTTGGGGTATCATTGGGTGCCATGCTTGGATTGGTTATCAAAGTGCGATTAGGCGTAGGACGGCGGTGCAGCTTCGGCATGCCGCCGCTTCCGCCTGGCTGCAAAGTTTGCTTCTCTTTCACGTATGCCAAAATATGGCACTGAGCTTTTTAACCTGGTTCGGATCCTGGGGCATAGGAATTGTGATGAGCTGGCCTTGTTGGCCTGGCTGATCCTCTTGCTGCCCTTCCACTACCACTGGCAGAGGAGGCATGCGGCGGAGGACCTGTTCACCATTTGTCATTTATTTCCATCCTATCTTTTAGCTCAAGAGTGAACCTTGGGGGTGAGGTAGACGGCCTCCATGGCGGAGAGAAGGCGGTGGGCGGCGATCTCGGTGTCGAGGTTGCCGTAGTACAGCTTGGCCTCCTCCCCCGTCTCCAAGTTCGTGACCCGGGACTGGGTCTGGTAGAACTGCACGTGGTTGTGCTTTAGGTGGAGGTTGGCCTGTAGGATTGTGCATCCTATGGCCTCGGCGGTGATGAGGACGGGCTTCACGAAGCAGCTGGTGAGCCCGTTCTCGTCTACCATGTCGTAGGGGTTGAACCCCCAGCGGTCAATCGTTGCCGCCGCCTGCCTTGGAGCCTGCTTCAACTGCAATCCCTTCCTTTCTCATTTCACTGGAGGGAAAAGGGGGCTAGAACAACTGGTCCGTTGGGGCCCGTGCGTTCGACGTTGGAGAGGAGCCAGCGGAGTGATGAACCATGGAAGTCGATGGGCTGGGCGTTGTTGGGGCACCAGAGCTGGTTGCCTGTCATCAGGCGCTGGATGTGCCACGCCAGCCGCTTGGCGCAGGCCTTCTCGCAGCGCAGGTGCGTCATGAGGCCTGCTTCTTCCTCCTCGGATAGTGGGTTTAGGTTGGCCTGCTGGCAGGCCTTTTAATCAAGGGATAGCTAGGCTTTAGAAATGAGTGGCTGTGATACCTTGAGGGCTTGCAGACGGACCTCGTCGTTGTGGTGGAGGGTCATGGCTGTTCTCCAGCCGATGGCCTTGCCGGACACCAGCTCGTAGTACTGGCCGATGATGAGGCCATGGGAGAGCAGGCGCATGCCCGCCCTCTGAGCGTCGTCCCCGTCCATCTCCGGCGGGAACTCCAGGTCTGCAATTAGCTTTCATCACTTCTATTGGCTGGGTCATTTTGCCGATAACCTTGGGCAGTGGCTTGACGGCGGGCGTCGAGGACGTGGCAGTTGAATGTCTCCTCTAGTCGGGGCAGGGTCGCTGCGAAGGGAAGGAGCGGGGCTGCCTCAGGCCACAAAGCCTGGGCAGGTTGCATGGGGGGCAAAGGGGCAGGGTTGTCCATTGATGAGCTTTTGATGGAGTCGGAGGGGATGAGGGGCACAAGCAGTTGTTAGCGCAGCATTGGTCGGCTCTAGACTGCGACCAAAGCTGGCACTACAACGGAGCTTGGGCTCCCCGGTGAAGTAGGGAGCGAGGATGCGGATACTGAGCTTCTGTGTCCCTTTTATGTGCTCTGAAGCTGAGCTTGTAAGACACAACACATCAGCGTTTGATCTCTGCTGAGAAACCGACTGTTTAGTCTTTCTGGCTTCCCTGACTGTTCTGGGATGTTTTGATTAAACGCTAGCGATAGCTTGAGCGGAATATTTTTTCCGCTATTATGTTTAGAGAAGAAAGTTTTGCTCGGTGATAATTCATGGCTTACATCGCTTGAAATGCAGATTTCGTTTTACTTGCCTCAAACATGAAACATCATGCAAGGCATTTTCTTAAGAAAGCAGCTTTGCTGCGGCAGTTAACTTTTCATGAGAAATTCTGAAGATTTTAATCTGAAAAACCAATGAACAAACTCGATTTGCTTTTTTGTATTATTTATTTGTTGACTGGGTTTTAGAACTGATATCGCTGTTGGCGTCAGCTGGTTTTCATAAATTTATGCTATGAAACCTCAACGAGAAGGCTAGTGGTAGGATTTGTATAGACTTTGAGTTGTGAGGGGGATGAGTTGCGGCAGTTTTTTCTGCCGAACAAACGAAATTATTCTACCCAGCTAATTCTTACGATAACGGCATGCAAAGGAAAATTGAGCTTGACAAGTTTTCATCGCTAGATAAAATGCCTTATTTTTTCATGCTTTTCTAGCACTGAACCCATACCGAGTTCTTTTTTGCACAATCTAAGCTTGATTTTTAGATTTTTGAATGATTTTCCATTCTGCAGTTCATTTTGAGACTGCGTTTTTTCTTGAACTATCACGGAAAATTCGCTGTTTTAACTACGAATCCCGCACAGTTTTTTATTTGAGGCATTTACTTGCGCTTTAGCGGCTTTTCAGGTCATTTTGATGCATCTATTTCTTTTATTTACCGGTGACTCTCTTTCTCCCTCTCAACTCATCAGGTACCGCTTGCATCCCCCCACATGTCAACGCGCACACAGAGAGCTTACTTTGCCGGCTTGCATGTGTGCGCTACTCATAGCGTCTAGACCTCATTCATCTACCTCCTCCAGGAACTCCTCCACTTCATCCTCCTCATCCTCATGGCAGTCCCAAGGGTTGATCGCAACACCGACTGCTTCTTCCTCCAACTCTTCTTCGGGCTCAGGCTCTGCTTCCATCAGGTAGCTCACCTGGCGCTGGAATCTCACTCTATTCCCCCCTCCTCTTTGCTGGGAGGTTTGAGGCCGCTGCCCCCTGCTTGACTGCTGTCCTCTGGTCATTAGGCGCCGTGCTGGGCCTGTGCTACCCCGAACGCTTTGCGAACGCTCTTGAAAGCGGGGCGTGAATGAAATCACCTTTGGCACGTATTCCGCGCAAGATTCATCGGTTTCACCCTTCACCATTGTCACGAAATCTTTTAGAGCCCAGCAATTTGTCGGCAAATGGCCTTTTCTATGACACCAGAAGCAGATTTTAGCCTCAGCAGTAGGGGTGTTTGAGCGGGTTTTCTGGGGATTCGTGGTTCCAGACGCAGGTTTGCCTTGCCCCCGGCCTCTTTGGGTCCATCGGCCTCTTCCTCGGCCTCGGCCTTGCTCCATAGCAAGGGCTTCTGTTCCTTCCTCTGGCCCAGCATCTAATTCCTGCTGACCGAAAGCGAAACTGAGCTGATTGACTGATTGCTGGGTACCGAAAAGATCCTCGCTTCTTTTTGCGTCCACCGCACATGCGGCCGTTGTGGCCGGGGCTGGCCCTTTGTTCAGCAGCGCAAACCGCAGTTCATGACGGATTCCGCCCAGAAAAAATTGCCTTAGCAGCACCTCCTGCGTTTCTACCGGGAAAGTACCTGAGACTGGGAAACGCTGTTCGACAACTTTTCGTAGTCTGGCCAGGAAAGGCATGACTTTCTCCCCAGGCTGCTGGACAATGCCTTCGCAGACTGACAGTCTATTGACTTCCGGGGAGCTATCGAAAGTCGCCACTAAGGTTTCCCTTATTACGTCATAGCTCTTCTTTCCCTGAGCAGAGTCTGGCAAGCCTCTGTAGGCATCCAGCGCAGGTCCCTCCAAGTAGGGGACAATGAGTGTGTGCCAGGTGTCTTCTTTCTGGCCTTTTGCGCGTGCAATTTCTGCGAACCGGGTCAGCCATTGTGTGGCATTTCCTTCACCCTCATAGGCTTTCAGCCCCATGAGGTGATATTGGACGGGCGTAATGCCCTGAGGATCTGGATTTCCAGCACCAATTTCTGGCATTTCAGTCTTTGCGGACTTCAGCTCGCTTCGGCGTACAGCCAGAAGGCGAGGCGAGAAAAGAGGGAAGGGAGTGGAGAGAAGGGAGGAAGGGACGGAATGAGGGGGGCCAGGAGGCGAGAGTGAGCTTCAATTGGCTCGGAGCTCCCAGGACTAACCGCAATCCCCACGGCAGAGCCAGGTTGCGAGGGGCTCTCACTACCCTATCCTGGATGCCGCTGCGCAAGGGAGAGGACTAGGCCTGGTGAAACGAAACCATTGTAAGGTCTGTAGTGCGGTTACAAGGGCAGGGAGCAGCGTTTACCAAGAGGAAGCAAGAGTAGAGAGTGATCTCAGGCAGAGAAGCAAGGCACAAGCGCAGCCTTGTTATGGCTGCGCTCCAGAAAGCACAGACAAACCTAAAAAACTTTCTTAAAAGATCCAATACCAACTTTTATACCCACCCCCCCCCCCCTCCAACCCCCCACCCTCCCCCCCCCACCCCACCCCCCCCCCCCCCCCCCCCCCCTCTCTCCTCTCTTCAAAACCCTCTCTTTACTTTTTTCCCCCCCCCCCCCCCCCCCCCCCCCCCCCCCCCGCAATCATTGACACACATTCTGCTTTAGTAAAAGGGAGAAAGAGAAATTAAACATTAATCGGAACGAACCAGAAAAATAACCATCTCTCTTCTCTCATCATAGCAGTAGAACAGAAGACCCTCCTTTATCGCAGAGAGACAACACAGCCACAACACCACAACCCCAACACACCAACCAACACCAACCCAAAAAAAAAAAAACCCCCCCCCACCCCCACCCCCCAGAAGAGAAAAAAACAAACCCTAGCAGCGAATCACTGAGTAGGAACCGCTCCATCCCCTCTCTATCCTTCCTCTATACCGCCTATATACCCGTCATCTCCCCTCCGTCCACCTTCAGAGCCTACTCCAGCTCCCCTCCCTCTACCCCCTCCGACCGCGCGTCCCCCCCGCTCTCCCCCCCCCCTCCCCCTCTCCCTCCTCCGCCGCGCTCCCGCTCCCTCTCCTCTTCTCCTCCCCCTCCTACCCTCCTACCCTCCCACCCCCTCCCTCCCTCTATAGAGACCACACGCAGCGAGCACGCCCGCCCCCCCCCCCCCCCCGCCCTCCCCCCGCCCCCTCCCCCCCCCCCCCCTCCCCCCTAAAAGGGAGAAAGAGAAACCAACCATCGACGCGCAACGTAGCTGAGGAGGAGTGAGACCTCTCCACCCTTCAGCTTTGGAGCCTGTAAACCAGGGAGCCCCCCTTCGTCGGCAGACAGAGCATCTTCAAGGACCACCTCAGCCCCCTCCTCTGCCCCCCCCCCCGCACGTCTCCCCCTCTCCCACCACCCCCCCCCCCTCCCTCCCCCCTGCCGCCCTCAACCTCCCTCCCCTCTCCACCGCCCCCTTCTACCCACCTCCCTCCCCACCACCCCCCCCGCGGCAGGCGCCGGCACGAACAACGACCGCGAACCGCCCCCCCCCCCCGCCCCCCCCCGCCCCTCCCCCCCCCCCCCCCCCCCCCCCCCCCACCCCCCCCCCCCATCGACTGCAGCCACACCTGCGACGTCGAGCATCATCTACCCAACCAGATCAAGTACTTCCGGTGCCAGGACATCTACTGTCTCGCTGGCCTCTCCAACGCCTTCTCACCCTCCGGCGCCACCTCCAAGACCGGCTTTCGAGCTCTGGAGGCCCGCCACAACGGCTCCAAGACCGTCGCCCCCAAGGAGTGGACGGAGAGCACCTGGCCCTTCCTCTTCCTCTGCCCACCCTGTGAACTGGACATGGGATGCTCCCCTCGCCCCCTCCTCCTACAGCTCAAGGACCAAGGCCTTCTCAAGCACACCTCCTATCACGAGCACTCCTACATCGGCCCTACTCGCTTTGAGGAGCATACAGGTCTGCCCTTCCATCGATCGAGCCTGGAGCCTCACGAGGAGCGCTTCTGGGTGGAGCTGATGGGAGAGCGAGAGCCCATCCCTGACCCCTCTTCCTCTCCTCACCTTCCTCATCGCGTCGGCGGCATTCCCGAGTCTGAGTTCCTCCAGCAGATGGCTGCGGGGCACCTGGATGATGCAGAGCTGGTGGACGACGAGGAGAACAACGAGGAGGAGAATGGCGGACTGGAGGAGAACCTGGAGCAGGACAATGACCTGGAGATGGAGGAGGACGCACCCGCCGTCCACATCGCTCAGCTTCAACGAGAGGCCGACGCCGCCAAGGAAGCCCTCCAGGCTCAGGCCATGGTCTCCCAGCAGTGCCTCACCAAGCTCCAGGCCTCCCTGGACTCCGTCGCAGCCGAGCGCCTCAGCGCCCAGAAGGCCCTGCAGGAGACCAAGCGAGTACAGCAAGAGCAGATGGCTCTCCTTCTCCAGGAGCAAGCTCTCCGTCAGCAAGCCGAGTCCACCTCCCAGTCGATGCAGAACGAGGTGGAGCGGCTGCAGCACACTGTGGAGGGCATGAAGAAGGAGATGCAGCAGCGCCTCAAGGCCATCCAGGACGAATGGACTCAGGTTCAGCACCAGTTCCATGAAGCCGAGTCCCGCCTCCGTCGGGACCTCCAACTCCTCCAAGAGTCCAATGACGCCCTCTCCTCTACCCTCGTCCAGAAGAGCACTGAGGCCAACCAAGTGCAGACGAGGAGCATGGCCCTGCAGAAGGAGGTGGAGCGGATGAAAGAGCACGTCAAGCACGCGGAGGCGGAGCGGGCCGCCATCATCCACTCCTCTCAGTCCCTGCGTCCACGCTGGGCCTCCGCCTCCCTGCCTCCTGACACTCAACCCAATCCACCCGCCTTCATTGGAGCTCCCGCCTCTGCCGGGCCCTCCACAAGTCTCACCCCTGCCTCCTCCTCTACTACCGCCACTACTGCCTCAACTCCTCTCTTCTCCTCCTCCTTGACGGGGTTGGCGGTGAGTACAGGCGTGGGACCAATGACTACAACTGCTCCAGCTCCAGTGGTGACAAGTTCAGGCGTCCTGTCGACGGCATTTGCGATGTCTGCAGCCACGGCCTTCACCTCCGCCTCCAACACTCAGCCCACCTCTGCTGGGCAGCCCACCTCTGCTGGGCATCCCGCCTCTGCCGGGAATCCTGCCTCTGCCAGGAACCCCGCCTCTGCCCGGGCCATCCACCACTCCAGCTCCTACCTGGACATGGCCCTCGGCCACACGGGACCTCGGCATCAGCGCCCCAAGCTACGCTTCTTCGATGGGGGCAACCTCGTGGACTTCGCGCGCTGGTGGGAATGGTGGCAATACTACTTCGACCAATAGCCCATGCCTGCCCCTGACAAGCTGGAGCTCCTCCTCTCCTGCCTCAAAGGCCAAGCCCACACCAAGGTCATCTGGTGCCAGCGCTACAAGGCCATGGACTATGAGGATGCAAAGAAGGTGCTGCTAGAGGCCTATGGGGACCCTGCGGGGACGGAGCGTGAGCTGATCCATGCCCTCCACGACGTCGTGCCCATCCACACCTTCAGTGGCTGGGAACAGATCTCCGGCCTTGTGGACTTTCTCTTCACCACGGCCAACCAGCTGCATTCGCTTGGCATCGGGGACCTGGACTCTCACCTTCCTCTCATCACTGCTGAGCTCCCATCAGACTACTGGTGGTAGATCGTGCTGCAGCGTTGTCGGATAATCATCCTCACCGATCCCACCTTCGACAAGCTCGTCATCCTCCTCCAGACAAAAGCCCGCTTCCGCCGAGAGCTGGACACCAATGCTCCACCTCCCTCCATCTCATCTGGTGCAGCTCTTCTAGGAGCGGGCCAGTCTCATCCGGCCAAGTCTGGACCGCACTCGTTGCCTCAGCCGACCACACAGAAGCGCAAGAAGGGCTCCGGCAACCAGAAGAGCTCCGGCAGCCAGCCTCGCAAGTCCTCACAGGCCCCAAGCGGAGACAAGCCCAAGCTTCGTCGAGCAGATGGAAGCGCTGTCTACTGCGCCTTCTGCGACAACAACCACTACCCTCGCGACTGCACCAAGTACTCCACTCCTCAGGCTTGCCTCCACCGGGCCAAGGAGATCCCCCTCTGCCTCAACTGCCTCCGACAGCGCCATGATGCTGAGGACTGCCGCAACAAGGGCTGCTGCCAGGAGTGTCAGGCCAAGCATCACACCATCCTTCACTCTGCCCTCCAAGCCAATCCCGGCAATGCCTGCGCCGGCCTTGCAGTCCAGTCCAACCACAACCTCCCCTTCACTCTCCATGCCCTCTGCACACTCAATGCCTACAACCCCAAGGGCGGGGAAGGGAAGCGGGTGGAGTTGCTGGTGAACGACGGCTCCCCCTTTACCTGGATTACCAGGGACTGCGCCTCGCGGCTGGGTCTACGCGCCTATGGCTCCACTCACGTCTCACTCTCCACCGCCTGCGATGGACAGACCAAGTACATGCGGATGCACTACGTGGACCTGGAGCTTTTGCAACAGGATGGCCGAGTGCTGCCGGTGGCTGCACTGCTAGCAGACGAGGTGGCTGCGCCAGTGGTGGTGGGTGGCTTTGAGCTGCACTCCAACCTTCTCCAGAAGCTCCCTCCCGGCCACTACCTCAACCTTCCCTCCTCCACCCAACGCTCTGTTCACCTAGATGTCCTTCTCAGAGTCAACTACAGTGAGCATGTGACCAGCCCCAAGGCCACCGCCGTCAAGGTCGCCGCCGGCCTCTCCTGCTACATCACCCCCTACGGCAATCTGCTCAAGGGACGGGTGGATCAGCGCCTCCTCTCCGGGGCCTCCTCCCCTCCTACTCAAGCCTTCCTCTTCTCCTACGGACGTGTGGAGGAGGAGCTGAAGAAACAGACCGATCTGGACTATCTGGGCATCGCGGCAGAGTACGAGGAGCCGCAGAAGATGAGCGAGGAGTTTGACATCACCTGCATGGAGGACGGCTGCTTTCTTGTTGGCCTCCCCATCAAGGACTCCATCTCTCGCCTCACCTCCAACTTCCGCTGCACCTTCTCTCGTGGCATTTGCCTGGAGTCCAAGTACATCCCCGAGGATATGGCCCTGCACTATGGCGAGTTCGACAAGTTTGCCGTGGAAGGCATCATCAAGCCTGTCGTCACCTCCTCCGAGCCTCCTCTCCTCCACTACATCCCCCATCGACCGGTGTTCAAGTACGGTGCGGAGTTCACAAAGTGCCGACTGGTCCTGGACTGCTCCGCCAAGACATCGGAGGGCATCAGCCTCAACGACTGCTTGCGCATGGGGGACAACCGCATCTCCGACCTCTTTGGTCTCCAGTGCAAGTTCTGAGCAGGCAAGCACATCTTCATCACTGACGTCTCCGCAGCCTTCTACGGCATTGCCTTTTGCCCCGAGCACCAGGACCTACTGCGCATCCTCCTTCCATGCAACTGCCGCAAGCCCCTCTCCAACTGCAACCTCGACTTCTACAGGTACGCCCGGCTGGTGATGGGGACCAGTCCAAGTCCCAATCTCCTCCTCGCCTGCCTCAAGTGCCTTGGCGATGATGCAGCAGAGTCTGGAGATGGCTGTGGGCTTTGCCCTGAGGAGCTGCGCACCCTCGCCGACAGCTTCTACGTTGACAATGGCATCTTCCTTTTCACAGACCCCAAGGATGCCAAGCGCATCATCACCGGCCTCATTGCCCTCTTTGCTTCTGCCAAGCTCCATCTGCGCCAGTTCTCTTCGGATGTGCCAGAGGTGCTGAAGGGAGTACCTGAGCCAGACCTGCAGACGAAGCAGGTGATCCGCAACCTGGGCGTGGAGTGGGATATCAGCGGCGACCTCGTCAGCCCCCTCAAGCCCGTCTTGGACGATCTCATCGGCCCCTTCACCAAGCGGGCCTTCCTCTCTGCCATCTCTCACTTCTACAACCCCTATGGTCTCCTTGCCCCCTTCCTCCTCCAAGCTTGCCTCCTTTTCCAGACAGGAGTGCCCTCTGAGCTGGGGTGGGAAGAGTGGGTGGGGAAAGGGGTGGAGGAGGGCTGGCAGCATCTGGAGCAGGAGCTAAGCCAACTGGACAACGTGAAGCTGCCGCGCAAGCTCGTCTCCAATCCCAACAAGCCAGCCAACCTCATCGTCTTCAGCGATGGCAGTGGGGGAGCCTACGGATTCGTTGCCTACGTGGTCCAGGCAGGACAGCTCGTCTTCCTGGCCACCAAGTCCAAGCTCATTCCCTCCTCCCGCAAGAGCCTACTCATCACCATCCCCCGCATCAAGATGTGGGTGGCCATGATCGCCACTTGCTTCCTTCACTTTGCCCTCCACCAGCTCGGCCCCTTCATTTGGTTCAAGAGACTCATCCACTACATCGACTCCCAGGTCGTCCTCTACTGGCTACAACGTCCAGTGGGCCTCCGTCGATATGAGGAAAGGTGAGCAGTGGAGGTGGAGGAGCTGACACAGCTTTGAGGGCTATGAGCGCTGCTTTGTCCCCACCCAGGACAATGCCACTGACATACTCACCAAGCCCAAGGCTCTCTCTTCCCTGCTCCAGTCCAACTACTACACGGGACCCGACTTCCTCCACCTGCCACTCACTCAGTGGCCTGCATGGACACTCCTTCCTTCACTCCAGAAGAGGAGGAAAGCCGACTGGGAGAGAAGAAGAAGAAGCCAGCGGCTACGGTGATGGGGGTGACGGGGACCGGCAGAGAGCAGGACTGGAGCACCCTCGATCAGATCCTCAACTCCTCCAACAACCTTGACAAGGTCCTCTGCACCTACGCTCTCCTTCTTCGCCTCCAGCGGCATCAGAAGAGAGCTTGAGGAGAAGGAGTGTCCCATGCGGAGAAGACAGAGGCCCTGCACATGCTCACCCATGAGACGCAGCTCCACCACTACCCCACCCTCTACTCCAACCTTCAGCAGAAGGGCTTCTCCAAGGAGAAGATATGCAAGCAACTCTCCATCTTCCTCTCAGACGACGGTGTGCTTCAAGTGGGGACACGGATGGTGGAGGAGTCTCCAGCACTTCTGCCCGGCTCCTGCCACCTGGCCCTCCTTCTTGCCCTCCAAGCACATCACCAACTACTCCACACAGGCCCGGCTCAAGTACTGGCCCAAGTCTGTCTCCAGCACTGGCCTACGCAAGGACTACCAGGAGTGAAGCAAGCACTGCGAGGCTGCGGCGTCTGTGTTTGGGCTGCCCGACATCCTCTTCCCCGGCCTCCGCCCAGACTCCTTCCCCGACAATGCCTTCAGCCTCATCTCCCCCCCCCCCCTTCCATCACCTCCTCCTCAATCAACTGGGCCCACTCTACGTCTACAACTACCCTTGCCAACAGTACCAGAAGAGATGGGTGGTGGTGTTCAGCTGCTGCGTCTCCAGAGGCCTTCATCTGGAGATGCTGGAGAACTACAGCATGGCGGCCATCGTCAGTGCCTTCCAGCAGATGTGGGCCAGACGCAGGCTCACCGCTGGCACTGTGCACCTGGACTGTGCCACTGCCTTCAAGGGCTTTGCCAATCTTGCCAACGCCTTCCCCTCATACATCTCACTCAAGCTCTCCTTTGGCTCCATCCAAGCGCCTTGGAGGCAGGGAGGCATCGATGGTGGACATGGTGAAGGGGCCTCTGCAAGCCTTGTTGGGCTCCCAGAAGGTCAGCAACTTCAAGCTCAGCACCGTCCTCTGCCTCATTGAGGCAGTGCTCAACCAGCGCCCTCTCACCAGCCTCACTGACAACCCCCAGGACCTCCTTCCGCTGACTCCAGCCCATCTCCTCTCACCCCATGTCCAGCTCCAAGCACCTCTCCTGCCGGACTTGCTTCCACTGCCCAGCTCTCACCCTGCCCAACTCCTACGCCTTCAGGTTCAGCATCACCAGGAGCTGGTGGACGCATTCTGGCGCTGCTGGAGTACCGAGTACAAGGCTCACCTTTGCCAACAGCACCTCCATCAACTTCGCCAAGGCCAGCCAATGGAGCTGGAGCTGGGCGCCGTCTGTCTCCTGGTGGAGAAGAGCAAGCAGGCCAACTGGAAGCTCGTCAAGGTGGACAAGCTCCTCCCTGGCACCGACAGCATCCTACGCTATGTTGAGGTCTCCGACACCTCCGGCTACAGCAGCACTCACTCCATCAGCCATCTCGTCCCCCTGAGGGCATTTCAATTTATTTTGCTAAAGTTGAGAGTTGAGTTGAGGGTTGAGTTGAGAGTTGGCGAGTAAGCTGACACGATAACCCAGAACTCGCCAGATCCTGTTCAAAATAACTATCGAGTTGGCGTGTAGGCTTACTCGGGAGCTTTGCCCTGTTCAAAATAGTTTAATGAGCTGAGAGGTTAAGTTTACTGGCAGAATGGCCTGCAACCAACACGACGAATGTTGTTAGGCCTCCTCCATGCTCCCCCCTCGTCAGCCAATTTAGTTTTAGCACCTGAGGGAATAATGGTGACCAATATTTGGGGGTTGTGGATTGCCACTGGGCTAGTTTGCCATCTGAGTTGATTGCCACTTCTTTTTTAAAGATGGACCAGGGGACAGTGAGAGGAAAGTAGAGAGTAGCAAATCGACTCCTAGTTTTCCCCACCGATTTTCGATGTCCTAAAGATCCCCCCAAAGATTTAGACACATAGTTGCTCGTAGTCAGTGGTTTAATATATTCATGTGGTAATCCAGTCCGGTGGTAATCCAGTGCTCACTCCAATTGTCCCCTCTCATGTTGTTCTTGTCCCCCTTAAGCATCTACCCTTCCCTCATGGCAGAAGGCAGACACACCGCTTATGGGTCGTTAGGCTTAGACCTAGGCCTAATTTTTAGCTAAGAGCTAAAGTTTAGCCAAGAGCTCACCTTAAGATTAGACTTAGGAATTGTACTCATGAGTTGGGGTAATTGGAATCATGACCCATGATGGGGGGGGGGGTTAATTGGAGTCGTCAATGAAGAATCAAGATCTTTGCTGATAAGCATCCAATGCCAGTAATGTTCCGCCCCCCTAGAGGGGAGGATACAGCCACCTCCCCTATGGGGGGCCGAACATTCCTCTCCAATGCTGCTAAGCGGGATTTCATGATGGGGGGTAGAATCATGTGGGGGTAAAATCCATGATGGGGGGGATCGTCATGAGTGGGGCAACTGTCATGAGGGGGTTGCCTTGAGCAGTGTTTCTGATCCCGTAAAGCCCATCGTTCCAGTCCAGTGGCAATCCAGTCTAATGGCAATTTAGTCATAGACTCGATTATTGAGTTGAATTCCTGATTTATTGTCACATTCTCGAAGTACCAAAGTAATATTTACTGGAACCATTGGTTTTCACTTTCACGAACCATTGATTTTTTACTGGAAAATTCGGAATTAAAATTTTTATTTGCTTGGGTCTAGATCCTATTTAACTTGGTAGAAAATGGCGCCATAAGTATGGGGATATTTTTATTTTTTTCCAAGTCCTCCTAGATCAAAAGTTATGGCCATGTCAAGCTTGATCTTTCAAGGCAGTCAACCCGCTAACCCAGGGGGGAGGCAGGGTTGACCTAATTCGCCAACTCGACCTTCTAACTCAGCCCGCCAGCTTAATTTGAACAGCAAAAGTTCGCGGGTTGGCTAACTCGCTAACTCTTAACCCTCGAGAGTTGAGTTTCTCCTATAAACAACCGAGTTGGTGAGTTAGCGAGTAATAAATTGAAATGGCCTCTGGAGCTCGATCTGCTCTCCAGCATCTGCCCCGAGGACCAGTCCAACTACCCGAGCAACTCCGCGGAGGTGGAGGAGGAGGGCAATGCTGCCGGCGATCGGGACGACGGGGATGGAGCAGTGGAGTGGACGGAGGACATGGATGAGCGGGCCTCTGCCCCTCCCACTCCCCCTTTCCTCCCTCTCACAGCGCAAGGCCTGCATGCCTATCGTCACTCTCTTCTTTCTCAGTAGCATTTTGTTGAGCTTCCATTTCATCTCCCACTTTCCCAGCTCACTTATGCTTTTCTTTGAGACATTGCCTAGCATTATGTAGCTTTAGGCCTTCCTCTGGTTCAGCTCTTTCCTTCTTTGTTGAGGCTTGGAGTGTGATTCATTTTCTTCTCTTTGTTGGCCAAATAGAAGGTCCCGAGTATTCTGTTGAGGGAAACGTTGCAGTTTTGTATATGGTAGGTGGTCATGCTATTCTCACTCCCTACCACACTGCCAGCATCATCCATTCCTATTGCCCGCCCTCCCTCCTTCGCACCTCCTGCAATCATTAACACACATTCTGCTTGAGTAAAATGGAGAAAGAGAAACTAACCATCGATGTGCAATGTAGCTGAGGAGGAGTCAGACCTCTCCATCCTTCAGTTGCAGCAATCATTAGCAAATCACTCAAAACCATTTGTCCAAACTCCTCCTCCTCCTTCTTCTTCTTCTCCTTCTTCTCGGCATCTATTCAATGGACGATAGTAGGTATTCATTTCTTCCCCCTCCCCCCTCTCCGGGTCCCTGTGCCTGATCTATTGTTTTTATTCAGAAATCTTCAAGTGAACTAAGTAGTCATATGCACCAGTGGTGTAGTGGTGTAAGCAATTGGACAGATGAGCTAGTAGGTTCGAATCCTACTCAGGCAATCTTTTTCATTTTTGTGTATTTAAAGTTGAGAAAACAACTGGTACCATCGGCAGGCCAAAGGTAAAGCCTTTCCTCCAAAATTTAAGCCCTTTTCAAAAATCAATTGTTCTGAGTATAAGTCAAGAAAATTTCTCAAAAATTATGCTAGTTTGCCAATAAATTTGCATTGTATTTTTCATTTTCAAATCTTTTCTTTTCATTTTATTTTTTAAATAAGTATTTTTTATTTACTATTTTTTTATTTATCTAATAAAATCGTAACCAAATATATAACCAACAATATAAAATTTTTTTTTGACCGCGGAGTGGCCCGAAGGGCCGCTCCGCGGTCTATAGAGGTTACTGACTTTTTGTCCTGATATGGTTGTATATATATATATATGTCTGGAAATGCTGTCCACGGGCGAATTCTCAACGGATTTGGACAAACTTTTTTTTTCCTGAAAGGTAATGCTATTTTAGGAAGATCTGGAGGGGTAGACCCGTAATTTGAACTTTTGAAACATTACTTTTTTGGGTAGAAAGGTTGAAAATTTGGGTGTGCTGTAAAAGGCTTAATTCTCAACGGATTTTGACAAACTTTTTTTTCCTGAAAGGTAATAAAATTTTAGGAAGATCTGGAGTGGTGGAACCGGTTTCCGAGCATTTGAAACATTACTTTTTTGGGTAGAAAGGTTGAAAATTTGGGTATGCTGTAAAAGGCTCAATTCTCAACGAATTTTGACAAACTTTTTTTCCCTGAAAGGTAATAAAATTTTAGGAAGATCTGGAGTGGTGGAACCGGTTTCCGAGCATTTGAAACATTACTTTTTTGGGTAGAAAGGTTGAAAATTTGGGTATGCTGTAAAAGGCTCAATTCTCAACGAATTTTGACAAACTTTTTTTTCCCTGAAAGGTAATAAAATTTTAGGAAGATCTGAAGTGGTGGAACAAGTCCCAGCGCATTTGAAACATTACTTTTCTGGGTAGAAAGGTTGAAAATTTGGGTATGCCGTAAAAGGCTCAATTTTCAACGGATTTTGTCAAACTTTTTTTTCCTGAAAGGTAATAAAATTTGAGGAAGATCTGGAGAGGTTCAACAAGTCCCGGAGCATTTGAAACAACACTTTTTGGGTAGAAAGGTTGAAAAATGGGGTATGTTGATAAATGGCGAATTCTCAACGGATTTGCACAAACTTTTTTTTTAAAGGTAATATAATTTTAGGGATACCTGGAAAGGTGGAACAAGTCCCGGAGCATTTGCAACATTACTTTTTTGGGTAGAAAGGTTGAAAATGGGGTATGTTGAGAGCTCCGCGGTCACCTATTGCGCTCTGCGCCATATACTTGTTATACATTTTATACTATATTAAAAGTGGAAGAAATATCTGGTACCATCGGCAGGCCAAATGTGGGTCTCTTTTCTCAAAAATTAGCAATTGCCTCGAGTAAAAAGTCAAGGAAATACAATTTCTACTAGTGGAATCTGCTGCGTCATATGCATTTTGTTTTTGGGCGCGCATGGAAAGAGACACTGAACTGCGTGCCTAAAACAAAATGCAACTGTCCAAGCAGCAGATTCCACTAGTAGAAATTGTATTTCCTTGACTTTTTACTCAAGGCAATTGCTAATTTTTGAGAAAAGAGACCCACATTTGGCCTGCCGATGGTACCAGATATAAAATAAATAATTACACAGAATAAAAATAAACAGCAGTCATGGCGAATAAAATAGAAATAAGATGCCGCACGAACTCATTCCCTTCTCTTCTTCCCTTCCCTGCTTCGCATCTCCTCCTTATTTCCTATTTCGGTCTAGAAGAAAAGAGATTCAATTTGGCTTGCCCATAGTACCAGATATTTTTAAAATGTGCCATTGACAGCAGGGTTGCCACACTTGCCAATTTCTTACAGAATAAAATCAAAATAAAATCTGGCCTCCAAAATTTATAGAATAAAATCAGAATAAAATCTGGCCTCTGAAAATTACAGAATAAAATCGGAATAAAATATTTTATTAACAGAATATATTCTGTAATGATATTCCAGATTCTGACAACGATTTTTAAAGGTGAGGTGTTATCTGGGCCAGGTAATGCCTGGCCCCCATGCATCTATTTAGGAAATTCAATTTGCTTGACAAGTGTAAGTTCCAACCAAGACTAGGCATCGATCGCTTGGGGGCCAGGCATTACCTGGGCCAGGCATTACTTGGGCCAGGCATTACCTAGGCCAGGCATTACCTGGGCCAGGCATTACCTGGGCCAGGCATTACCTAGGCCAGGCATTACCTGGGCCAGGCATTACCTGGGCCAGGCATTACCAGGGCCAGGCATTACCTGGGCCAGGCATTACCTAGGCCAGGCATTACCTGGGCCAGGCATTACCTGGGCCAGGCATTACCTAGGCCAGGCATTACCTGGGCCAGGCATTACCTAGGCCAGGCATTACCTGGGCCAGGCATTACCTGGGCCAGGCATTACCTGGGCCAGGCATTACCTAGGCCAGGCATTACCTGGGCCAGGCATTACCTGGGCCAGGCATTACCTGGGCCAGGCATTACCTGGGCCAGGCATTACCTGGGCCAGGCATTACCTGGGCCAGGCATTACCTGGGCCAGGCATTACCTAGGCCAGGCATTACCTGGGCCAGGCATTACCTAGGCCAGGCATTACCTAGGCCAGGCATTACCTGGGCCAGGCATTACCTGGGCCAGGCATTACCTGGGCCAGGTATTACCTAGGCCAGGCATTACCTAGGCCAGGCATTACCTGGGCCAGGCATTACCTTGGCCAGGCATTACCTGGGCCAGGCATTACCTGGGCCAGGCATTACCTGGGCCAGGCATTACCTGGGCCAGGCATTACCTAGGCCAGGCATTACCTGGGCCAGGCATTACCTGGGCCAGGTATTACCTAGGCCAGGCATTACCTAGGCCAGGCATTACCTAGGCCAGGCATTACCTGGGCCAGGCATTACCTGGGCCAGGCATTACCTGGGCCAGGCATTACCTGGGCCAGGCATTACCTGGGCCAGGCATTACCTGTGCCAGGCATTACCTGGGCCAGGCATTACCTGGGCCAGGCATTACCTGGGCCAGGCATTACCTGGGCCAGGCATTACCTGGGCCAGGCATTAACTGGGCCAGGCATTACCTAGGCCAGGCATTACCTAGGCCAGGCATTACCTGGGCCAGGCATTACCTGGGCCATGCATTACCTAGGCCAGGCATTACCTAGGCCAGGCATTACCTGGGCCAGGCATTACCTAGGCCAGGCATTACCTGGGCCAGGCATTACCTGGTAATACCTGGGGTCATGTATCGCCTGAGGTCTAGATTCTGTAAGGATTTTGAACGATATATTTTTAAATATTCTGTAAGGAATTCTTAGAGAATAAAATCGGAATATTATCTGGACTTCAAAATTTATAGAATAAAATCGGAATAAAATCTGCCAATTTTTAACCTTACAGAATACTATGGATTCTGGGTTTTCAGAATACAGAATAAAATATTCTCTAAAGATTCCGGCAACCCTGATTGACAGCGTTAATTAAGTGCCAAATACGGCAATTACAGTCCAAAAGGGTGACTGACGGGTCACTTTTTTAAATATTTCACTTTGTAATGTGATGGTTTATGCTTCTAAAAATATTGCACAAATGTTTCACTTCTTGGGACGATTGGGTTGGGCGGCCTAGGAACCAAAATTAATGAAAAACAAGGTTTGTGTGATGCAGAACATCTGTTTCGATAAGACTGCCAGCAAATAGCCACAGTCCCTCACTTTAATTATCGCCAATAGTTCTATTAAGCTCTGTCTTTGGAAAGGGCGGTGGAAATGGGCGCCAGCTCAACCAGGGGGCGCTATGGAAGCATATTCCTTTTTCTCTCCTCACCCGTCTCCACCCAAGCGCAGGATTTTGTGAGAAGATGACCCAGTCCCAGCCCATCCCTCTCTCCCATGTACTTTTTTACTCTTCTCACCTTCACTTTCAGCCCGCCCTCACTTAGCCTAACAGTGGCTGAATGGCCATTTTGACCAATCACAGTGTGTCGTTTTTTCCAAATTTTTGCTTAATATTTTGTTTTTATTTAATTTCAGCCACCCACTATTGAGCAAAGAAAGGGTTAATTAAAATGTTCACAATTTTTTACATTCTTTGCTTATGCTACGCCACGGGAAATTTTTTTTCTCATAATTGAAACAAATGTTGAAACAAATCTTTGGCGGATGTCACAAGAAGGAAGCGGACTAGTCCAGGGGCATGGGCATTTGGGCTTTATCCACCGGGTTACGGAATGAAGTGCCAAGGCGAAAAGTGCCCCAGCGCACACTGACTGCTCGCTGATAAAGTCCGGGTAGCACATCCTCTGCGCTGACGACGGCTACGAAGGTATCTTTCAACCAAGTGGAGGGGATTTTGTTAGCATTACAGAGCTGAAAGACACGCAGCACTACTTCCGCAAAGTGCCAGTCCACTCCGGCATCCAGACCAGCATGGTCAACTACACAGACGTCTCTGCAATCAAGGCAACCATCAAGCCCAACACCAAGGCACCCGCCATTTCATTTTCGCTTCTAACTGCCTGCTTGCCCCAAAGTTTATTAAATTCATCAAACTGGCTTTTCACAACAAAACTAGAATGAACATGAGACAAAGGCGAAAACCAAATGTTCTACAGACGCCAAGGAAGTCGCTGCTTATAAAAGGTGAGCGACATCGTTGCCATCTCCGTCATTGTCCGTAAGGGACACCCGGAACTGGTGGTGGTGGTGGACAACACCTTTTTGAGCCCCTACAACCAGAGCCCCCTGGTCCTTGGCGCGGATATCGTCATCCACTCTATCACCAAGTACATCAACGGACACAGCGACGTCCTCATGGGCTGTACCATGACCCGCAACAAGGATTTGACCAAGCGCCTCACCTTTGCCCAGCTATGTTCAATTTTCTTACCAACATGCCCACTTAGGATGAAATTACCCCTTGAATATTGAGTACAAAGTGGATGAATCTGGAGGGGTGAAAAATTTGAAAAATTTGATGGAGCATTTGAAACATTACTTTTTGGGTAGAAAAGTTGAAAAATTGGTATGCTGAGAAATGGCGAATTCTCAACGGATCTTGGCAAACTTTTTTTCCTGAAAGGTAATAAACTTTTAGGAAGATTAGGGGGGTGGAACCGTTCCCGGAGCATTTGAAACATTACTTTTTGGGTAGAAAAGTTGAAAAATTGGTATGCTGAGAAATGGCGAATTCTCAACGGATCTTGGCAAACTTTTTTTCCTGAAAGGTAATATTTTAGGAAGATCTAGAGGGTTGGAACCAGTCGCGGTGCACTTGAAACATAAATTTTTTGGGTGGAAAGGTTGAAAAATGGGGCATGGTGGGAACAGGCGAATTCTTAACGGATTTTGACAAACTTTTTTCTAATAACCTAATCATTACCTCAACAAATCTGGAGTGCAGTAACTAATCACGGAGCATTTGAAAAATCTATGTTTAGGTAGAACTACTGAAAACTGGAATAAACTAGATTGGGAGGTGGAATATGGGATGCGCTCCGCGGTCACCTAATGTGCTTTGCACCATATACTTGTTTCAATTAAACGAACGTTAAACCTCTATATTATACTCTTTGATTCTAGCTAGATGTGGATGGATATATGAAAATGAGAAAATAGAAATAAATTGTGCAGTGTTCGATTTTGGAAATAAGTTGAAGTCGAAATGAGCATGTTTTATAGGAGCGCCTTGGCCCAAGACGAAGCGGTGGACGCAAGCTTTGGTCAGGCGGGTTTTGGGAACGATCGTTTTTTTGACTTTTCGTCCCAACTTCATTTCGTCAGCGTTTCAAATCCCGTCAACGGCAACCCGCTGATGCAAGACTTTTTGGCTCTACTTCGCCAATTTGGTCACGCACATGACGTGAAATTCCTTTTCGATCTTGTTGGTTTTTCGCTTTTTCTCGATTTACTGCAATCACATTTTTATGCAGGCTGCTAGACGCCAGAGTCGCATTCCGAAATATGGAACTTTTTCAGTGCCGCAGGTCGTGCACTCACTTTTCGGAGCCTACATAATTTCTCCGGAGGAGGTAATCTCCTCTTTTGCTCTTTCCGGGCGCATGAGATGCTAACAATTGAGAAACTCGCCTGACGCTCCGCAGCTTCTGCCATAGCTGATCTCACGCAGATTCTGATTGCATTATTTTTCCGGATGCAGTCAGCAGATGACTTAGGTCTGTGATCGGAGGTTTACCAGAATGTCAGAACCGCCTTGAGGCAAGAAGAGGGAACGGTGGATGGAACTTTTGGTCCGGTAGGCTACGGCAACGATCGATTCTTCGCGTTTTCGTCGCAGCTACATTTTGTCAGCATCTCCAATCCTACCCTTGGAAACCCGCTGCTCCAGGACTTCCTCGCTTTGCTTCGCCAATTCGGACATGCCCACGACGTCAAGTTTCAAATTCGATCTCGTTCGTTTTTTTGTCTCTTTTTCTCGATTTACTGCAATCACATCTTTATGCAGGCTGCTTGGCGCCACTCCTGTAGGCCAAAGTATGGTACGTACGCCATGCTAGGGAAAGAAGGAAATTATTTCCAATTCCGATTCTGATTGTATTTCTGATACACTACGCTCAAAAAAATTTCCGATTCTTCCGATTTCCGATCTGGGGGGCCCAATCGGAAATTTCTCCCAGAAATAAAGTGCTATCTTTGGTGGGGATGGACGACCGTGGGGGGGGGAGGTCGTCGACGACCGGGGGCCATCGCAGCAAAATGGCCATGCTAATCTCGGAAACTATGGGAATCAGAAGAATCGGAAATCATTTTCTGTATTTTTGGTCATCAGAAATAGGCCATTTCCGGTGGGCGGAAATACCCTAAAAATTTCCGATTTCTTCCGATTCTTCCGATTCCGACAATTTCCGACAGAATTTCCGAGAGGAATTTTCGGTTTGAAATTAATTTCCCATCCAGAATATTTCCGATTCTTCCAATTTCCGATTTGGGGCTTTTGATTTCCGGGAACAACACTGGGGTACAGGAATAGGAATGAGAGACCCAGACCACGCCATCCCTCGGCAATCCTCTCTTGCAAGACTTCCTCCGTCTATTGCGGGAGTATGGGCATGTGCACGACGTTAAGTTCCTCCTTGACCGCTTGTTTTCTTTTACACGATTTACCTCAATCTCAGCTTTATACAGGCAGTCAGTCGGCAGTCCCGAATTCTATACTATGGAAAGTTGGGAGTACCGCAAGTCATCCACTCCCAGTTTGGAATCTACATTTTATCGCCTGAGGGGGTAATTATGGCAATGGAAAATTGTTTTGCAATTTTCTTCCCTAAAAATGTCTTTTTGGTCTACTTACATACTAAAGTATATATTACTATCCTTTTTGTTAGTATTTTTATTCGAACTCCTAAAATTATATCATTTTACCTTGACGGACATACGTCTTTACGCCTGCGCGCCTACACGCTTTCTCCTTCTTGCTAGGCCCCATCTGCCACTGTCTTAACAAGGAGTGATTCGTTGTGACCGAAGAGGGCCCGGGAGCTTCTGTCAAGGTCACTTAGTGTGCGTTGATGCTGACGTTTACTTTGTCGTGAGAACCCCATACTAATTCCCACCTCCTCGCCTCTCTCTACTCAACACCCATCACTTTGTTGCTGTTAAAATTTGGCTAAGAAAATGTGGTATAAACAATGATGCTCCCCGCTAATACGACTAAATATACAATACCGGTATATAGCCAATATTAGCAAGTTTTGAGAAAGTTTTTAAAATAACAGTAACCGTATCTTTGCTGGCTGGGATTTTACTGAGTTTTTATCCTTTGTTTCATTTCCGTTAAAATTACATTTCCGTTATATAGGCTTATATACCATGTTTTAAAAAAATTTCCGTATATTTTCCTGGAGGGTCCAAAAAAATCGAACATCATTGGTATGAAAAACGTTGGCCTTCAGCTTCCACAAGGCGTGAGCCTCCTCTTACACAGGCCCAGCTCCCACATCATCATTGCCACTGCCCACTTTGATGGACGCCCTGCCTTGGCTTCCCTTCTTCTTCACCATTCTCCCTCCTTCAAAGCCGACAAGCTTCAAATTTTCTGACTTTATTACACAGCTTTGCTGTCAGTGAATATCAAACTCGGCATTGATACATAAGCAGCAGTCATGGGGAATAAAATAGGCAACCCGACAGTCGAGTCTTCCCCGTGAGCAGAACTATGGCACTCAATATCACTGGACGCACTCAGGCATAGCTGTGACATATTTAGGCGGGAAATGAAGCCAGCTGATGCCCTTTTTTGTAGGCCTCAGACTAATGTAGATAAGGCAGAATGAAATACAGCCCATGTGAAGGCTGTTGGGGGTTAGACGAAGGTGGAGTGAGAGTCAGGAAAGATGATGGCACAGGCACTGGCGTCGGTCGGGGCTGATGTCTGAACGAAATCAGAGGCGCGACGTTTGAGGCCCATGCGTGACTCGCTCCGAGTGTGCGAGCTGCTCGCGTGCGGCTGCACCTGCAGCATCTTTCCTTCAATTATCCATCGCTAACGCCTGCTAAAAGGCTCTTTGCCTAATTTTTAAGTGCTTCCTT
>JASANA010004686.1:0-14215 GCA_030248095.1 Ptycholaimellus sp. GST1_10
TGCACTACATGAGAGCAGTCTTGGCAGCAGCTCTGCCCACAATATGCACTACGTGAGAGCAGTCTTTGCGGCAGCTCTGCCCACAACATGCACTACGTGAGAGCAGTCTTGGCAACAGCTCTGCCCAAAACCGCCACTACGTGAGAGCAGTTTTTGCAGCAGCTCTCCTCAGAATATGCACTACGTGAGAGCAGTCTTTGCCGCAGCTCGCCAACAACATGCACTACGTTAGGACCACTCACTCCATTAGCTTCTGCCCACAACATGCACTACGTGAAAGAAGTCTTTGCAGTAGCTCTGCCTACAAAGTGCACTACGTTAGATCAGTCTTTGCAGCAGCTCTGCCCAGAATATACACTACGTGAGAGCAGTCTTTGCATCAGCTCTGCCCACAACATGCACTACGTGAGAGCAGTCTTGCAGCAGCTCTGCCCACAACATGCACTACGTGAAAGCAGTCTTTGCAGCAGCTTTGCCCACAACATGCACTACGTGAGAGCAGTCTTTGCAGTAGCTCTGCCCACAACATGCACTACGTGAAAGAAGTCTTTGCAGTAGCTCTGCCTACAACGTGCACTACGTGAGAGCAGTCTTTGCAGCAGCTCTGCCCAGAATATACACTACGTGAGAGCAGTCTTTGCAACAGCTCTGCCCACAACATGCACTACGTGAGAGCAGTCTTTGCAACAGCTCTGCCCACAACATGCACTACGTGAGAGCAGTCTGTGCAGCAGCTCTGCCCACAACCGACCCTACGTGATAGTAGTCTTTGCAGCAGCTCAGCCCACAACATGCACTACGTGAGAGCAGTCTTTGCAGCGGCTCTGCCCACAACATGCACTACGTGAGAGCAGTCTCTGCAGCAGCTATGCCCACAACATGCACTACGTGAGAGCAGTTTTTGCAGCAGCTCTCCCCAGAATATGCACTACGTGCAATGATACTCCCCCTTATTTATATATTAGACGTTACACCGTGAATTGACGTAATCAGGAGGCCCTTTTCGATTATAAACGTTATAAACGTTATTATTATAAACGTTATAAACGTTATAAACGTTATTTTTAGGCGTTACACCGTGAATAAGCGTAATCAGTAGCCACTTTTGGACTTTTTGCGTTATTTTATATTAGACGGGAGGCCAAAATCATTTACGGGAGCATCATTGACTACGTGAGAGCAGTCTTTGCCGCAGCTCGCCCACAACATGCACTACGTGAGAGCATTCTTTACAGCAGCTCTGCCCACAACATGCACTACGTGAGAGCAGTTTTTGCAGCAGATCTGCCCAGAATATGCACTACGTGAGAGCAGTCTTTGCCGCAGCTCTGCCCAAAATATGCACTACGTGAGAACATTCTTGGCAGCGGCTCTGCCCACAACATGCACTACGTGAGAGCAGTCTTGCAGCAGCTCTGCCCACAGTATGCACTACGTGAAAGCAGTCTTTGCAGCAGCTCCATCCACAGTATGCACTACGTGAAAGCAGTCTTTGCAGCAGCTCTGCCCACAGTATGCACTACGTGAGATCAGTCTTTGCAGCAGCTCCATCCACATTATGCACTACGTGAAAACAGTCTTTGCAGCAGCTCCATCCACAGTATGCACTACGTAAAAGCAGTTTGCAGCAGCTCTGCCCACAGTATGCACTACGTGAGAGCAGTCTTTGCAGCAGCTTTGCCCTCAACATGCACTACGTGAGAGCAGTCTTTGCAGCAGATCCATCCATATTATGCACTACGTGAGAGCAGTCTTTGCAATATCTCTACCCACAACATACACTACGTGAGAGCAGTCTTTGCAGCAGCTCTGCCCAAAACATACACTACGTGAGAGCAGTCTTTGCAGCAACTCTGCCCACAATATGTATTATGTGAGAGCAGTTTTTGCAGCAGCTCTGCTCACAACTTACACTACATGAGAGCAGTGTTTTCAGCAGCTCTACCCACAATATGCACTACGTGAGAAAAGTCTTTCCAACAGCTCTGCCAA
This sequence comes from Ptycholaimellus sp. GST1_10, assembly GCA_030248095.1. Classification (NCBI taxonomy): domain Eukaryota; kingdom Metazoa; phylum Nematoda; class Chromadorea; order Chromadorida; family Chromadoridae; genus Ptycholaimellus; species Ptycholaimellus sp. GST1_10. The sequence goes on from JASANA010004686.1 coordinate 1,993, forward strand.
CAACATGCACTACATGAGAGCAGTCTTGGCAGCAGCTCTGCCCACCAACATGCACCGCGTGAGAACCATTCTTTGCAGCAGCTCTGCCCACAATATGCACTACGTGAGAGCAGTCATGGCAGCAGCTCGACCGCCCACAGAAACTGCCGCACTATGTGGTAGAGCCAGTCTTTCCAGCAGCTCTGCCCACAATATGCACTACGTGAGATCAGTCTTTGCAGCAGCTCTGACCACAACATGCACTACCTGAGAGCAGTTTTTGCACCAGCTATGCCCACAATATGCACTACGTGAAAGCCAGTATTTGCAGCAACACTGGCCACAATATGCACTACGTGAAAGCAGTCTTTGCAGCAGATCTGCCCACAATATGCACTACGTGAGAGCAGTCTTCCGCAGCAGCTCTGCCCACAACATGCACTAGGTAAAGAGCAGTCATTGCAAGCAGATCTGGCCACAACATGCACTACGTGAGAGCAGTCTTTACGGCAGCAGATCTGCCCACAACCTGCAATACATGAAAGCAGTCTTTTCAGCAGATCTGCTCACATCACTGCACTTCGTGAGAGCAGTTTTTGCCGCTGCTCTGCACCACAACATGCACTATGTGAGAACAGTCTTTGCCAGCAGCTCTGCCCTCAACATGCACTACGTGAAAGCAGTCTTTACAGCAGATCTGCCCACAATTTGCACTACGTGAAAAAAGTCTTTGCAGCAGTTCTGCCAACAATATGCATTACATGAGAGCAGTCTTGGCAGCAGCTCTGCCCACAACATGCACTGCGTGAGAAACAGTGCTTTGCAGCAGCTCTGCCCACAACATGCACTACGTGAGAGCAGTCATTGCAGGAGGCTTTACCCAGAACATGCACTACAGTGAGAGCAGTCTTTGCAGTAGCTCTGCCCACAACATGCACTACGTGAAAGAAGTCTTTGCAGCCGATCTGCCTCCAACATGCACTACGTGAGAGCAGTCTTTGCAGCAGCTCTGCCCAGAAAAATGCACTAGGTGATAGCAGTAATAGCAGCAGATCTGGCCACAACATGCACTACGTGAAAGCAGTCTTTGCAGCATATCTGCCCACAATATGCATTACGTGAGAGCAGTCTTTGTAGCAGCTCTGCCCACAACATGCACTAGGTGATAGCAGTAATTGCAGCAGATCTGGCCACAACATGCACTACGTGAGAGCAGTCTTTGCAGCAGATCTGCCCACAAGATGCAATACGTGAAAGCAGTCTTTGCAGCAGATCTGCCCACATGCACATGCACCCTACGTGAGAGCAGTTTTTGCAGCAGCTCTCCCCACAATATGCACTACGTGAGAACCAGTCTTTGCAGCAGCTTTGCCCACAACATGCACTGCGGGGGAGCAGTCTTTGCAGCAGCTCTACCCACAACATGCACTACGTGAGAGCAGTCTTTGCAGCAGATCTGCCCACAATATACGATGGGACGTTAGAGCAGTCGTTGCAGCAGCTCTGCCCAAAACATGCACTACGTGAGAAGATTATTGGCAACAACTCTCCCACAACATGCACTACGTGAGATCAGCCTTTGCAGCAGCTCTGCCCACAACATGCACTACGTGAGAGCAGTCTTTGCAGCAGCTCTGCCCAGAATATGCACTACGTGAGAGCAGTCTTTGCAGCAGCTCTGCCCAGAATATGCACTACGTGAGAGCAGTCTTTGCAGCAGCTCTGCCCACAACATGCACTACGTGAGAGCAGTCTTTGCAGCAGCTCTGCCCACAACATGCACTACGTGAGAGCAGTCTTTGCAGCAGCTCTGCCCACAAAATGCACTACGTGAGAGCAGTCTTTGCAGCAGCTCTGCCCAGAATATGCACTACGTGAGAGCAGTCTTTGCCGCAGCTCTGCCCAAAATATGCACTACGTGAGAGCAGTCTTGGCAGCAGCTCTGCCCACAACATGCACTACGTGAGAGCAGTCTTTGCAGCAGCTCTGCCCACAACATGCACTACGTGAGAGCAGTCTTTGCAGCTGCTCTGCCCACAACATGCACTACGTGAGAGCAGTCTTTGCAGCAGATCTGCCCACAACATGCACTACGTGAGAGCAGTCTTTGCAGCTGCTCTGCCCACAACATGCACTACGTGAGAGCAGTCTTTGCAGCAGCTCTGCCCACAACATGCACTACGTGAGAGCAGTATTTGCAGCAGCTCTGCCCACAACATGCACTACGTGAGAACAGTCTTTGCAGCAGCTCTGCCCACAACATGCACTACGTGAGAGCAGTCTTTGCAGCTGAGGTGCCCACAACATGCACTACGTGAGAGAAGTCTTTGCAGCAGCTCTGCCCACAACATGCACTATGTGAGAACAGTCTTTGCAGCAGCTCTGCCCACAACATGCACTATGTGAGAGCAGTCTTTGCAGCAGCTCTGCCCACAATATGAACTAAGTGAGAGCAGTCTTTGCAGCTGATGTGCCTACAACATGCACTACGTGAGAGCAGTCTTTGCAGCAGCTCTGCCCACAACATGCACTACGTGAGAGCAGTCTTAGCAGCAGCTCTGCCCACAACATGCACTACGTGAGAGCAGTCTTTGCAGCAGCTCTGCCCACAACATGCACTACGTGAGAGCAGTCTTTGCAGCAGCTCTGCCCACAACATGCACTACGTGAGAGCAGTATTTGCAGCAGCTCTGCCCACAGTATACACTACGTGTGAGCAGTCTTTGCAGCAGATCTGCCCAGAACATGCACTACGTGAGAGCAGTCTTTGCAGCGGCTCTGCCCACAACATGCACTATGTGAGAGCAGTCTTTGCAGCAGCTCTGCCCACAATATGCACTACGTGAGAGCAGTCTTTGCAGCAGCTCTGCCCACAACATGCACTACGTGAGAGCAGTCTTTGCAGCAGCTCTGCCCACAACATGCACTACGTGAGAGCAGTCTTTGCAGCAGCTCTGCCCACAACATGCACTACGTGAGAGCAGTCTTTGCAGCAGCTCTGCCCACAATATGCACTACGTGAAAGCAGTCTTTGCAGCAGCTCTGCCCACAACATGCACTACGTGAGAGCAGTCTTTGCAGCAGCTCTGCCCACAACATGCACTACGTGAGAGCAGTATTTGCAGCAGCTCTGCCCACAACATGCACTACGTGAGAGCAGTCTTTGCAGCAGATCTGCCCACAACATGCACTACGTGAGAGCAGTCTTTGCAGCAGTTCTGCCCACAACATGCACTACGTGAGAGCAGTCTTTGCAGCAGCTCTGCCCACAACATGCACTACGTGAGAGCAGTCTTTGCAGCAGCTCTGCCCACAACATGCACTATGTGAGAGCAGTCTTTGCAGCAGCTCTGCCCACAACATGCACTACGTGAGAGCAGTCTTTGCAGCAGCTCTGCCCACAACATGCACTACGTGAGAGCAGTCTTTGCAGCAGTTCTGCCCACAACATGCACTACGTGAGAGCAGTCTTTGCAGCAGCTCTGCCCACAACATGCACTACGTGAGAGCAGTCTTTGCAGCAGCTCTGCCCACAACATGCACTACGTGAGATCAGTATTTGCAGCAGATCTGCCCACAACATGCACTACGTGAGAGCAGTCTTTGCAGCAGCTCTGCCCACAACATGCACTACGTGAGAGCAGTCTTTGCAGCAGCTCTGCCCACAACATGCACTACGTGAAAGCAGTCTTTGCAGCAGATCTGCCCACAACATGCACTACGTGAGAGCAGTCTTTGCAGCAGCTCTGCCCACAACATGCACTACGTGAGAGCAGTCTTTGCAGCAGCTCTGCCCACAACATGCACTACGTGAGAGCAGTCTTTGCAGCAGCTCTGCCCACAACATGCACTACGTGAGAGCAGTCTTTGCAGCAGCTCTGCCCACAACATGCACTACGTGAGAGCAGTCTTTGCAGCAGCTCTGCCCACAACATGCACTACGTGAGAGCAGTCTTTGCAGCAGATCTGCCCACAACATGCACTACGTGAGAGCAGTCTTTGCAGCAGCTCTGCCCACAACATGCACTACGTGAGAGCAGTCTTTGCAGCAGATCTGCCCACAACATGCACTACGTGAGAGCAGTCTTTGCATCAGCTCTGCCCACAACATGCACTACGTGAGAGCAGTCTTTGCAGCAGCTCTGCCCACAACATGCACTACGTGAGAGCAGTCTTTGCAGCAGCTCTGCCCACAACATGCACTACGTGAGAGCAGTCTTTGCAGCAGCTCTGCCCACAACATGCACTACGTGAGAGCAGTCTTTGCAGCAGCTCTGCCCACAACATGCACTACGTGAGAGCAGTCTTTGCAGCAGCTCTGCCCACAACATGCACTACGTGAGAGCAGTCTTTGCAGCAGCTCTGCCCACAACATGCACTACGTGAGAGCAGTCTTTGCAGCAGCTCTGCCCACAACATGCACTACGTGAGAGCAGTCTTTGCAGCAGCTCTGCCCACAACATGCACTACGTGAGAGCAGTCTTTGCAGCAGCTCTGCCCACAACATGCACTACGTGAGAGCAGTCTTTGCAGCAGCTCTGCCCACAACATGCACTACGTGAGAGCAGTCTTTGCAGCAGCTCTGCCCACAACATGCACTACGTGAGAGCAGTCTTTGCAGCAGCTCTGCCCACAACATGCACTACGTGAGAACAGTCTTTGCAGCAGCTCTGCCCACAACATGCACTACGTGAGAGCAGTCTTTGCAGCAGCTCTGCCCACAACATGCACTACGTGAGAGCAGTCTTTGCAGCAGATCTGCCCACAACATGCACTACGTGAGAGCAGTCTTTGCAGCAGCTCTGCCCACAACATGCACTACGTGAGAGCAGTCTTTGCAGCAGCTCTGCCCACAACATGCACTACGTGAGAGCAGTCTTTGCAGCAGCTCTGCCCACAACATGCACTACGTGAGAGCAGTCTTTGCAACAGCTCTGCCCACACACCACATGCACTACGTGAGGTCTTTGCAGCAGCTCTGCCCACAACATGCACTACGTGAGAGCAGTCTTTGCAGCAGCTCTGCCCACAACATGCACTACGTGAGATCAGTCTTTGCAGCAGCTCTGCCCACAACATACACTATGTGAGAGCAGTCTTTGCAGCAGCTCTGCCCACTACATGCACTACGTGAGAGCAGTCTTTGCAGCAGCTCTGCCCACAACATGCACTACGTGAGAGCAGTCTTTGCAGCAGCTCTGCCCACAACATGCACTACGTGAGAGCAGTCTTTGCAGCAGCTCTGCCCACAACATGCACTACGTGAGAGCAGTCTTTGCAGCAGCTCTGCCCACAACATGCACTACGTGAGAGCAGTCTTTGCAGCAGCTCTGCCCACAACATGCACTATGTGAGAGCAGTCTTTGCAGCAGCTCTGCCCACAACATGCACTACGTGAGAGCAGTCTTTGCAGCAGCTCTGCCCACAACATGCACTACGTGAGAGCAGTCTTTGCAGCAGCTCTGCCCACAACATGCACTACGTGAGAGCAGTCTTTGTAGCAGCTCTGCCCACAACATGTACGAAGTGAGAGCAGTCTTTGCAGCAGATCTGCCCACAACAGTCCCACTACGTGAGAGCAGTCTTTGCAGCAGATCTGCCCACAACATGCACTACGTGAGAGCAGTCTTTGCAGCAGCTCTGCCCACAACATGCACTAGGTGAGAACAGTCTTTGCAACCTGTTCTGCCCACAACATGCACTACGTGAGAGCAGTATTTGCAGCAGCTCTGCCCACAACATGCACTACGTGAGAGCAGTCTTTGCAGCTGCTCTGCCCACAACATGCACTACGTGAGAGCAGTCTTTGCAGCAGCTCTGCCCACAACATGCACTACGTGAGAGCAGTCTTTGCAGCAGCTCTGCCCACAACATGCACTACGTGAGAGCAGTCTTTGCAGCAGCTCTGCCCACAACATGCACTACGTGAGAGCAGTCTTTTCAGCAGCTCTGCCCACAACATGCACTACGTGAGAGCAGTCTTTGCAGCAGCTCTGCCCACAACATGCACTACGTGAGAGCAGTCTTTGCAGCAGCTCTGCCCACAACATGCACTACGTGAGAGCAGTCTTTGCAGCAGCTCTGCCCACAACATGCACTACGTGAGAGCAGTCTTACCAGCAGCTCTGCCCACAACATGCACTACGTGAGAGCAGTCTTTGCAGCAGCTCTGCCCACAACATGCACTACGTGAGAGCAGTCTTTGCAGCAGCTCTGCCCACAACATGCACTACGTGAGAGCAGTCTTTGCAGCAGCTCTGCCCACAACATGCACTACGTGAGAGCAGTCTTTGCAGCAGCTCTGCCCACAACATGCACTACGTGAGAGCAGTCTTTGCAGCAGCTCTGCCCACAACATGCACTACGTGAGAGCAGTCTTTGCAGCAGCTCTGCCCACAACATGCACTACGTGAGAGCAGTCATTGCAGCAGCTCTGCCCACAACATGCACTACGTGAGAGCAGTCTTTGCAGCAGCTCTGCCCACAACATGCACTACGTGAGAGCAGTCTTTGCAGCAGCTCTGCCCACAACATGCACTACGTGAAAGCAGTCTTTGCAGCAGATCTGCCCACAACATGCACTACGTGAGAGCAGTCTTTGTAGCAGATCTGCCCACAACATGTACTACGTGAGAGCAGTCTTTGCAGCAGCTCTGCCCACAACATGCACTACGTGAGAGCAGTCTTTGCAGCAGATCTGCCCACAACATGCACTACGTGAAAGCAGTCTTTGCAGCAGATCTGCCCACAACATGCACTTCGTGAGAGCAGTCTTTGTAGCTGCTCTGCCCACAACATGCACTACGTGAGAGCAGTCTTTGCAGCAGCTCTGCCCACAACATGCACTACGTGAGAGCAGTCTTTGCAGCAGCTCTGCCCACAACATGCACTACGTGAGAGCAGTCTTTGCAGCAGATCTGCCCACAACATGCACTACGTGAGAGCAGTCTTTGCAGCAGCTCTGCCCACAACATGCACTACGTGAGAGCAGTCTTTGCAGCAGCTCTGCCCACAACATGCACTACGTGAGAGCAGTCTTTGCAGCAGCTCTGCCCACAACATGCACTATGTGAGAGCAGTCTTTGCAGCTTAGGTGACCACAACATGCACTACGTGAGAGAAAACTTTGCAGCAGCTCTAACCACAACATGCACTGCGTGATAGTAGTCTCTGCATCTGAGGTGCCCACAACATGCACCACGTGAGAGCAGTCTTTGCAGCAGCTCTGCCCACAACCTGCACTACGTGAGAGCAGTCTTTGCAGTTGAGGTACCCACAACATGCATTATGTGAGAGCAGTCTTTTCTGCAGCTCTGCCCACAACATGCACTACGTTAGAGCAGCTTTTGCAGCAGCTCTATCCACAACATGCACTACGGAAGCAGTCTGCAGCTCTTCCCACAACGTGCATTATGTGAGAGAAGTCTTTGCAGCAGCTCTGCCCACAACATGCACTACGTGAGAGCAGTCTGTGCAGCTGAGGTTCCCACAACATGCATTACGTGAGAGCAGTCTTTGCAGCAGCTCTGCCCACAACATGCACTACGTGAGAGCAGTCTTTGCAGCTGAGGTTCCCACAATATGTATTACGTGAGAGCAGTCTTTGCAGCAGCTCTGCCCACAACATGCACTACGTGAGAGCAGTCTTTGCAGCTGAGGTTCCCACAATATGTATTACGTGAGAGCAGTCTTTGCCGCAGTTTTGCCCACAACATGCCCTAATTGGCAGCTGAGGTGCCCACAACATGCACTACGTGAGAGCAGTCTTTGCATCCAGTCTGCCCAGAATAGGCACTACGTGAGGGCAGTCTTTGCAGCTGAGGTTCCCACACTATACATTACGTGAGAGCAGTCTTTGCAGCAGCTCTGCCCACAACATGCACTACGTGAGAGCAGTCTTTGCCGCAGTTTTGCCCACAACATGCCCTACTTTGCAGCTGAGGTGCCCACAACTTGGAGGTGAGGTCCCTCTCTTGGAGTCCGTAAGTAGGGGTGATGTTTCACAAAGAGTTCGATTGCAGTATTAATATATTTATTACCATTTTGCATGAGGTTTGCTGAGGGAATTTTATTGCATGCCTGAACATAAAGCTGCAATTTAAACAAAGGCGAAGAGCGCATGAGAAGTCGGAGATATCAAACTAGAATGCTGGTAGGTGAACCTTGGTCCAAGAGAATATTGCTGAGTTTCGCAGATGAATTGCTCAGTGCAGAAGAAAGTCAAGTAAGGCTACGGCATGAAACGTAAAGCTGCTGAGCTAGAAAATTTCATGGCAAGCATGGAAGAGAAGGCCTTAGAGAATTCAAATGTCCAAAGCGGTGAGCACCTTGTGGTTGAAATTGAGGAGAATTTCAGCAATGATGAGTTCGGGACTGATATGATTGTGACGGCCGTTGATGATGAGGCCCATTCCACTGAACAATCGTTCAGCAGAGGCTGAAGAGGATGGGGTTGACAGGATACGGACAGCCAATGTGGGGAGGGGGGAGCCGGGAGCGATGATGATCTTGAGCACCTTGAACGGCACCTTCTGGTGGTTGTACTGCGTCCACCACTGTAGCGGACAGCCCGCGACTGCCAACACCTTCTTCATGATCACTGCCCAAATTTCATTCCTCATTTCAGGCCAGGAAAAAGAAGCAAAATACCATTACTCGGGTCGAACTGCAGCTTGATGTAGGCATCTAGCTGGGCCTCAGCAGTGGAGTGGAATGACTGCGCTGCGACCGGCGACTGGGACTGGCCCTGTCCTGCTTGGCTGGCTCTGGCTGGGTAGGCGTCACTGGGTGGTGGTGGCTTGAGTGAGGCTGCTCTTTCATTGGAGAAGAGAAGATGTCCTCGACGTTGAGAAGCTCGTCTTCGTCACCGTCCATGTCCATGGCAGGTTGGGGTGCTGGGGGCCTTGGATGGCGGAGGGGGCATGGTGGCCATCTGGGCCTCTGATGCACGCTCTTCAATCGCTGCCTCTTTCTGCAGCAGGCTCCAGATCTGAAGTGTGCTTCATTGGTGGGGCAGGGGACAGTATGGGAGAATGAGGAAGAGGGGACAAGGAGAGGGAAAGAAGAGAAAAAGGAGAAGCAAACTGTAGCTTCAGCAGCTTCCTTGAGAGCCGGATTGAGCTTGTCTCGGAATCTTGGGTCCAGATAGGTGGCGGCGAGGGCCAGGCCGTCGAAGTCCGGGTGGTCCGGCTTTAGGTTGCAGCTGAACCGCCCCTCCAGCTCCTCGCGCAGAGTGGACGCCAACACCCGCATTGCCTCAGACAGCATCCGATTCGTCTCTGCCGCCTTGCACTTGAAGGTAAGCTTGATGACGTCCGGGACGATGCGGTTGATGGTGGGCTCATTGACGGACTGGTGGCGCTTGAGGACGTTGGCGAAGGCGACGAGCAGGCCGGTCACCAGATTGAAGAGCTCCTCCAGCAGCACCCAGTCTCCACCAGTCAGGGGTGGAGGTGCATTCTTGTCCAGCTTGCCGCTCTTGTAGAGCTTGAAGAGGGGGTCCTTGTTGCGAAGAAGTGACTGGCCCATGCTCACCTCGCTTGTCCAGCGAACTGGCATCCGAGCTGCTAGTGCCGTCCCACCTCATTCTGGAGCCTTCAGGTACTCCCCAGCCTTTGTGCGCGGAAGTAGGAGACGTAGGTGGAGAACTTACGCAGCTGGGCATGGGCGGTGCTGCTGTGGACGGTTCCTCTCTGCACAACCAGATTCCCCCGATGGTCGAAGCACCACCAGCGCATATTCAGCCCGTCTCTGTCCACGCCCTCCACGAAGGCCTCCGACTCCTGCCTCGAAGTTGTAGACCTCGGCCTTGGCGGCAGCTTCACAGGCAGCAGCATCGGGCATGACGTCGAATAGGTCCATGGGCTGGGCGGGGTCTTCGACCTCCTCTGCATCGGTGATGCTGGATTTGAGGACGTCCATGAACCCGCTGCTGTCCGGCGCCGTCTCCAGGATCAGGTCCGCATCCTGGTAGGTGTTGTCCTGCAGGCCTTGCCCGTCGGCGGCCGCCAGGTCCAGGTCCAGGCTCTCCAGGTGTCGCGTCAGGAACTCACGCCCCAGGAACTCTCTGATTCCTTTCTTGAGATTTGAAGCGACGTCGTAGATGATCTGGATTTATGTTGACCTTACTGCTAGGGCTAGAAAGAAGGAAAGAAGGCTAGGCAGTGAACCTTGTGCAGCTGGGACTCTTTGAGGCTGGCGATGTTGGTCCAGATGGCCGTGATGCTTTCCATCACCCTCTGTGCAGAGGCTGGTGGAGGGACGACGATAGAGGGTAGGGTGAGGTGTACACGGCCCAACTCGATGGTGAAAACGGAAATGACGATGCCCAGGTAGGACTTTCCGACACTGCCAATCATTGCCCAGTCTTCACCTGCACTCCTAGTCACAAAAGGGGGAAAGAAAGAAGTACCGGACCTGCCATAGGTCAATCATGGCTGAGATGGAGCGGTCAGGAGCGACGTTGAAGATATTAGTCTTCAGCAGTCTGGCTGCTGGGGACAGTAATGCGAGGCTCCAACACCTTCACAATGTGCCGGAATCGCGGATGGCTCACTGTACTCATTGCCTTCAAATCAGCAGCCAACTTTCAGTGTTTCATCATAGTTGAGCTGGATTGAAATGCACCGTAGTGGGACAGGCTGCTATCCAGCAGTTCAGTTCTTGGGTGAAGAGCATCTGACGCGGATGATCCAGAGGGACTGGCAGTTTCGCGAGAGGGGGCGAGGAAGACTTCCATCCCAATCCCAACAGGCTTCCCTACTCGAGTCTCCTCACCCTTCTCTTCTGCTGCAATTCAAATGCAATTCCAATGGCATAAAACATTCCATTAAAATTCACCTCTATTCTATCTCCATCAATAAGGATCCATCCATCCATGAATAAAAGCAAACCTAGCTTCAGATGTGTCCTTGGATAGTTGAGGTTCGCCCCTCGTTCTGCCTCAGCTTTCGCGGCCAGGCTGGCGGTCTTTGACTTATCAGTGTGCAGTTGTCGGTTCCTCTTGAATGTGGCCTTGGCTGCTGAGTGGGCCGAAGCGCAGGCTGGGCTCCAGAATGCCTTTGCGTTCCGGCGTTTGCCGAGAGGGGAGGCCAGCTTCATGGCCTTGAGGAGGGCGGCAGAGAAGGTCTTCTTGGCTTGTTCAAGGAAGCTGGAGGAGGTTCTGAAGGAGAGGAGGCTGGCGGAGACGGTGGTGTGGCAGCTGTCCCAGTTCGTCTTCCTCACGAGCAAAGCGTGGAGGGGGAGGGGGCTCTGTGGGGGTGGCTACTAGGATAGAGATGAGTTTGGTGCGGTGGTTCGAGCCAATGAACTCTGCGGATTGCCAGTGACAGATTGTGGCCAGGCACCCGTCCGCCATGGAGATGTCGGGAGCGGAGGCTGCACCAGCTGGGCAGAATCTGGTTGGGCATACATTGAGGATGACAGCCCCGGCGGCACTGCAGAACTCCTCGAGCTCTAGGCCTTGCTCATCTGCCTCTATGTTGTCGTCCCATGTCCCGTGGCGTTTGCGTCCCTGAGGATAAGGAACTTGGGTTGGGTGTTGCTGGTGGGCCAGAGGGCTGTGTTGAGGGAGGCGTCTCTGGTGTCTGCTTGGCCTCCGCGGACAGGTGGGCAGTACAGGATGTGCATGACGATGGGGCCTGAGGGGAGCTCAAGCTGGGTGCTGAGATACTCCACCACCGATCCAGCGGGGAAGGTCAGGCTGGTCGCAGGTGAGTCGGGGAGGCCTTCGTGGACGAGGGTGATTTGACCGCCATTTTGGCTCTTGCGGGCGCCGCTGTGGACCTGCCGTTCCTGGTGTAGGGGGGTGTAGCTGGCGAACTTGGGGGTTGTGGAGGGCTGGAGGCGGTTGGATTCTTGAATCACCGCGAGATCGACTTTCTGATCAAGTAGCAGCTTGTTCAGCTCCACCAGACCGCTTCGGAGACCATCAATGTTGATCTCGAGAATCTTGAGGGATTTGACTGGCCGTTGAGCCATTCTCCTTCCTCGATGACATTGCCGGGTCCTGTGTGGAGGTTCTGGGTTGGTCTATATGCCTGATCAGAGGAGGAGGCGGCAAAGGAGCTCAGGCGGAGTACATCGTCGCCCAGCCAAAAAATGGCATGACTGGCGCTGACAGGGTGAGCGGGCACTTCGGGGGTCTGAAGGCCCCATCCTTGCCACAGTAAGAGGGGGGCCCGTATTGTGAGGAGGTCCATCTGGGTTGTGGCTCTGGGCGTTTTGGGGAATGGCACAATTTTGA